>ML813058.1:0-25234 GCA_009831015.1 Picea engelmannii
CCATCTTCGATACAAAAGATATTATAACAATACCCATATCTCACTCAAAGGTTCATGATTCCCTATAGACAACATGTTATGTGGTTTAGGGCATTGATTATGTCCCTTAATCCCTAAAGGAATCATAAATGACCCAGGGGACTTATTTTCCTTGCTTGATCATGGCTAATTACTTAATGCACATGTCCCTAGTGAAAAATATTTCATAATGGTACATGTTGGAACCGCCTTTGTTTTTTAGCCCGCCTTGAATTTCATGTCTTAATGCTCGAAATCGAAAGATGGTTTTTGTATTTTCCTTCTATGGTTTCAAAATCTTTGAAGTCTTATCATGTGAGCGGCGATAGTTATCATACTCTCAAGGTGAGTTCTACTTTTCATCAAATATTTTTCCCCCTTTGTTTTACCTTGGGATTTCGCATGTCGGATGCTATAGATCACATAGTTCACAAGTCCTGAACAACGAAACGGTGAAATCATTTTAAAATTTTACCCAGGTCAGTAACGAGAGTAAAATTTTCCTAAATTATGGTTAAGCATCATCGGGGTTTCGCATCTCAGTGTTTACTAAATACAAAAGTCTTACTGTCGTAACCTCGATAGCCAAAACCACGAATTTCTTGTTTTAGTAACCCGCATTAAGGTTAAAGGTAAAAGCTTAGCCGTGGTTAAGTTCTGTTGGAAATTCACAACTCGACGTATCTTCTTTTAAACAGCTACACTTTCAAAGCCCCGAGTCGCGAAGTCGCAATAAAGATATGAACATAATTAATTAAACACTTAATCTGATTTTATCCTCCCTTTTAATTAAAACATATCATCGTGATCTCGCAGTTTCGCAACTCGGCAGACAAACTTCCCAGAAGCTATACCTTTGAAGCTTTGAGTCGCAAAATTGCGATATAAATAATCACATAATTAATTAAGCGCCTAATCACAATTACGTTTTTATTAACCAAAGTCAATCATCACAATTTTGGGTGTTAGAGGTTCAAAGGGTTAAAGCAAAAATTCCCGATGCAACGAGTACCGAAAGATTAATTAACTTTGGTAAAACCTGATTAATTGAGCTAAACCGGTATTTCCCGTGATTTGATGCATGCACAGTTTACGAGGAAGTCTTAATTCTTCCTTATGCCAACTGACATTTCGAACCGCCAAAATTTATGGCATTAATTAGAAACAAGGCGAATTGACAAGTAAAGATTGAGTTTTTATTGCTAAATTTATATTTAAGCATGATTTGACCGATCTGTTCTTAAAAAGTACCAAGTTTTCAAATACATAGAGCTGTTATTAGTTATAACAAATTCATTTCTATATTACGCAGAGCACACTTTTCTTAGCGAACTAATTTATGTATGTATACATATTTTTATCGCAGAAGAGGTAAAGAAGGATCTCCCGTCATGGCCCCATGAAAAGTGTCTAAAGCCAACATTGAGGTTTCGGGACAAGGTTCAGAAAACATTGCTGATACTTCACCTCGAAGTGTCGACTCTATCCCGAACTAGTCATTTGTTTCTGATGTTCTATAGGCCAAATTAGTGGATTATTCTGATGATTCCAGTGACAATGAAAAAGATGATATAACCACCAAATATAAGATCGTCGTCCAATCTGGAATGCATAAAGTAGCAGCCAGGCCATGACTGCTCCTTTACTATGATATGGTCCATTGGGCATTAGACCATGTGGACATACCAACCAGAACCATCATCAATGAGTAGAAGGTCACCATCGAGACTTTCAGACCCGAACAACTGTAGGCTATGTACAAGTTGCCTACCATGTCAACCTTACATATGATGTCAAACTCTTGGAGAAGTTCAAACAAAAGGAATGTGTCCAATATGAAAAGACTATGTCCAACTTGATCAGAGATTGGGTTTCACACCCTGCGAAGTTCAATGCAGATAGTAATGGTATATATTCAATAGCTTCCTTGGAACCACAGTTCAAGTATATAGCTATGATGACCTGCAGATTATACGGGAGAGAGGACACCTCACATTTATTTCTTCAATGGGTGCCTCTAATACATCAAGTCGCCGAAGGCTATTCCTTCGACTGGGCAAAAATGTTGTCTGATAACTTGGCCAGTCGAGTTATAGAGTACCGGGCGCAGAAAGAGAGCAGAGAGATTGCTTCATTTTTTATGTCCACATACATTATGGACGCCATGTGTTTTCTAACACCCTTTCCCTTAATGAGATGGAGTTGGACTCCATAAGAGGCGGAGCCCATCCACGTCTATCATTCAAAATTGTGGGAAAACAAAGTGGTAGATTTCGTATATGAAATCTTTAACTGGGTAATGGTACCGCTGCATGTCACTATTTTCGGTCACCCGCCACCCAGGATTTCAGATAGTATAGTGATGAATTTGAGAAGTATAGTTGATTGGTATGTAAAATCTGAATTCTCGTATCTTAGCGTTTTCGAGGCTTCTGTTCCCCCGCATTCATTACCATTATTCATACCTGACAAGCTGGCTTGTCGTGAGGTTTCTAGAGAAACAATAATCAGTGGCATAAGCAAGGAGCTTAAGGGATATTCAAAGAAGGTAAGGCCACCTTTTCTTGTTCATTTAAATTCATATTCTTTGTTAGATTTTGGGCATGTTAAAGCTGAGGAAACAGCCCTGTAAGACCTAAAATTGGTTCTAATTGAATTCAAAAAGCACGATCCGTAAAGGGTCGTAAGTAATCATTTTTCCAGTTGCAGACTCAAGAGGTTCAAACATGAAAATTCACCCTCGGATGACATTTTCCAAGGCGCAAGATCTTATGCCTAGATTTTAGCTCGGATACAAACCTTGGCACTTGAAGAGAGGGCCGATGTTCTAAAATTCCAAGAACATCGACACAATTGTCTTCCCACAATATTGCGGGGTGAGAATCCAAGTACAGAGGAGGTGAAACAAAAAGATGCCGAAGGCTCCAAATATGCGACACCCAGTTAAGAAAAATACCAGGATGGGGAACAGAAAACTAAGAGTCCGAAAGTAGAGATAAAGACTCCCAATCGAATGAAAAATCAGACTTTGGTTACTACTCCGGGGCAACCAGCTAAGAAAATCAGAGATCCCATTGCATCCATTACTCCCTTGCAGTCATCTTAGGGAAACATTGATGCAGAGTGGATTTTAAATGAAGAATTGAGACCTATAAGGATGGAAGAGCTCCCTCCAAATGAGTTCTTCTTTGATAAGAAGAGAAAGGTTGTGGTAAAGAGAGAATTCTATCAGAAAGGGGAATCGACAACCAAGAAATACAAAGTATTGACTGATGGGAAATACAAGAAGAATGGACAGTTTACGACAGAAATAGCTGGTACATTAGGGGCATATGCCACAACGAATCAATTTTCAGTCGGGGTTTTGAAAAACCAGCTGAAACAAAAAATTGTGTCATCAAAACCCTAGAAGCCATACTAGCCACAACAGAGGAGGCTTCCAAGGACCAGGAGAGTGTAGGGATAGAACAAGCAAGGTTGGCTGATAAAAGTGAGATAGAGTTGCTCCAGACTAAGCTCGAACAAGCAGAGCTGGTGGTTCGGAATGGTCAAATACAAGCGGGCCAACAAAAAGACTTGATCGAACAACTACAAGTTAGTGTGGAAATCGTCGAAAGTAAAGTTATAAATATCGGGATGTTCCAGTCCCAGGCGATGGAGATTCAGAGCAGAGTTTCTACGCCCCAGCAAAATTTACTCACCAAGGTAGAGGTGATTCAGGACAACTGCTTACCTATTAATCAAGTTTTGGAAAATTTATCTATTAGAGAAAGAGAAGATGGAGTAGATCGGGTCGCTTTTCAAGAGGCTGTAATAACTACAAACAACATGGAATTGGGAAGTACTCCCAGGTTTTCCATTTCGGAGCAGACTAGAGAAAATATTTTATTAAAAGAATGGGAGCACAGTATCTCAGAAGGTAAGCTGCAAGACAAGAGGGTAACTAAATCCTTAGAAGAGGCTTTGGGTTCTATAGATGGTATTCTGTTAGGCATTGATAGCGAAGGTAATGCTGAGGCATTGAGTCAAATGAATCTAGTGAAAATATCACTTGATTTGAATGAAAAAGAAGGAAGAGATTTGGTTGAGATCTCACAAGTAACTATGGCAGATATAGTCCAAATAGATAAATGTATGATTAAACCAAGTGTACAATTGTGCACTATCGACATCATAGAAAGACAAATGGAAGAAAGGTTACCGCAATTAGCTAAAGATTGTTACTCTTTTGAAGCCAATTGTCAATCATAACCATAAAGGTTGATATCTCGGTTGGTGGAAAGGTGTGTCACTTGTACTGAGCATGCATGAGGACAAGATTATGGCACCAAATAAATACATAGATGAATAAATGGAACGACTGCTCTCCTCCTTATCATAACTGAAAATTTTGCAACGATTGAGATTCCATCTTATGTAAAACTGTAAAAATATACCATAGAAAGAAAGAAAAATGGTTGGACCTTTTTGTGTCGATTGTAATAGAGGTTTTCCATTTTGAGAGTTAATATAAAGAAAATCCGAAGATTCTCAATTATGTCATGATTGTGTTATGTGTTTGTTTCCTTGTATCTTGTTATTTCATTTCATTTCATATTTGTATCTGATGAATGCTTCACTATAATTTAGTACAACCTCTACTATAGTGAATGAATTTTGGTTTTCTATATTGTTTACCTTTTTTCCTCTGTACCAGCTATCAGTGGGTATAAGACCGGTCAACATTTCAAGAATTATATATATATCTTACGCTTCATCGAGTTATTTCTTTACATTTTTCTTCTTCTGTTTATACGTGAGATTCTCCCTTGATAACAACTTTACTCGATAGACAACTTAATGTTTTCTCCCACCTCATACATTTTTATTAAAATATAACTCAGTTACGGGAAAGGGCCTATGGTTTGCACCCTTTTTTTTTACTCCTGAAACTGTAAAATCTCTTTTATACGACTGAAATTGAGACAACACTTAAATTCTCCCTAAGTATTTCTTATCTTTCTGTTCCTCCATGACTGTCCCTGTAACAAGACAACCTAATATAAAACCTGGACTATCATATCAAACACATATTTCCTTAAACCTTTTTGATACTATTCTTAAAACAACCACTACCCGGGTTGAACTCAAACGTTCATGGGCAGTGATTGAATAGGATATAAACATCTTGGAACAGTTGGAAGCTAGACAACGCCAACACAGAAATCATCCCTAGTTTCCCTTACCGAAGGTTGACGTTTCTTCCTTCTCTACCCTCTACTCAATTTTGAATGCCTAGACACTGTACTTCTAAGCCTTAAGTACAGACTCTGGAACAACATCTTTTTGGCACCGTTTCCGGGGATTGAAGTTACAAAATCTTTTCCCTGGGAAAACAACATTTATTTCGTTGAAAGTGCCACCCTTTGATAGTGAACAAAGAGTGCACACCTTTTAAAGGCTTTCCAATCTTTCACTTGGTGACTCCATGATTAATAAGCTAGAATCCAGATGAAGGAATACTAGGCAAAACTTAGATGGTAAACAGACCACACTCGTTACGGACCCTGAGAAAATTTTAAAGACGAGAGGATCTCTTAAGCCGACCCCTGCAGTCTATCAGCATAAATACCCACAACTGAAGACCAAACGTTCTTCTAAATCTTCGACTTCATGCAGCCCTCTCTTCGACACTAAGGATATAACATCGAAATACTCCAAAGTTAGAAGTGAAACCCGTCAGATAACCCCTGCAGAACATAAAGGAAAAATCCCTGCAAAAATTTTATCTACTGTCGATATATCATCAACTCTTCAGTTGAATTTCGCGACCTCACACGATCTCGAAGAATATTTAACACATCCATCTTCCACACCCATTGGTTCCCCTGACTACATCTCTTGCAAATCAAAAGAGCCAAGCCCTTGCATCCCTTACCATTCATCCTCGGATTTTTTACCCCGCGAAGAATGTAAAGATTCACTTTTAATCTTCCAAAATCCCCTTTACAACTTTCCACTAATAACGATGGTAGCCGCTGGAGGAGGAGGTGGAGGGGTTATCGGAGGAGGATGTGGAGGAGCTCCCGAGGGAGGAGCTGGAGGCCAAGGGCCTACCCCCCCTCCCAGAGTGTTCACTAAAGTGGAAGCAAGATACGCTCCCTTGGTATTGCCCATTCCTCTACACAACCTTCCCAAAAATTATATAAAAAAATTGCCAAAATTCACTGGGGAAGGAGATCTGACCGCAGCTGAACAAAAAAATTTCTTTGACCAATTCACAGATATCCTAGGTCTCGAACATGAAGATGTGCATTCAAGGCTTCTCGTCCAAACTTTCGAAGGTTAGGTCCGAACTTGGTTTCAGATTCTACCCGTAGGATCTATCTTGTCCTATGATGCCTTGGAAGATGCTTTCCTTAGACAATGGGGCAAAAGAAAGGACCACCTGTATTATCTAACCGAGTTTGGGTCTTTAAGAAAAAATAATTCAGAAATAGTTATGGAGTTTATTCAAAGATTCAATAAGCTATATAAAAAAATCCCAGTTAAGGTTAAACTGTCCCAACCCGCAGCCAAAGTAACTTTCGCGGGGGCTTTCGAACCAGATTTTGCACTTCTTCTACGAGAAAGAAGGGGTGATACTCTAAACTGAATGCAAGATGATGATGTAGAAATTGAGTCAAATATGATGGCTTCTAGTAAGTTAAAATCTAAAGTAGAAACAAGAAATCAAGAAAATTGACGCTTTAGAGAACAAGCAGGGTCGTCAAGGTCTAATAGATACACAGATGACAAAGTAGACGATATGGCTAGGGTAATTAATGAATTGTCTAATAAAATATCCAGAATGGAGCTAGAACAAGCCAAAGCCGATTCTTTCACCAAAAAGGATTTCAAGAGGAACCCCAACCCCCCGAACCAACAAAGACAGATAAAAAATGAAGACCAAAAAATACAAACTCCCCTAAAGAACAAAAATTTGATAGGAGTGAATGATCTCCAAGATTTCGGAGATTTGGATAATGATTTCACGAACTTCTGTGATGACTGCACACAACTGTATCTGACTAGAGAAGATTATGAAAAATCTCTAAACACTCAACAATCGTCAGTTAAGGGTGAAGATAGAGATCATACTGACCTTCATAGCTCTCATGAAGAAACTTAAATGATAATGGCTGAGGTCCAACCTAAGTATAACTTGAGATCTAAGAGTAAGCCCATTTCAACTACTCAACCTAAGAAAATTCTCCCAAGAGGTCAAACTTATGAGCCTACTCCAAAAGAAACCCTATTACCAAATAGCAAAGCGAAAGTAGTAAGCACACAAGAGTCCGAAGTGGGAAAAGTTGATACCCAAGCACAAGGAACCGAAATAGCTAATAAAATCACGCCTTCAACCAAGACCATGAGTAATAAAGAGGCCCAGACGAATAAGTCGGAAAGGAAGGATTCAAAAGTCCCAACTAGAGAAACAGATAAGGTGAGCAGAGTTTTCATTTTTGAAAATGAGATAAATAAAATTAAGATACCAATCCCTCTGGTAGAATTAGCAAAAAACCCAATTTATTGAAAGCAAATTACCAAAGTGATAGGTGTCTCACAACTAGAAATCCAGTCCGACGTTTTAAGCCTGGAAGATGATAAACCCAACATCACTTTTGGTCCACATTTTGAAGGGTCCAAAGACACTGTTGCTCCCTTTTATATCACCTTAAATGTATACGATCAACTGCTACATAATTGCATGCTGGACTCTGGAGCCTCCCATAACGTGATGCCTAAAATTATTATGGTCAAATTGGGTCTCCAGATCACCAGAAATTACGAGGATATTTACTCTTTTGACTCGAGAAGAGTTAAGTGTATAGGAATGATAAAGGATTTAGTAGTTACCCTGGCACAGGTCCCAATTAAGAGTATCTTGATGGATGTGGTTATTGCTGATATTCCCCCCAAGTATGGCTTACTATTTTCTAGGTCATGGGGAGCCAAGATGGGGGGTTCTCTTCAACTGGATATGACATTCCCCACAATTCTTGTGTTTGGTGGGCAATTTACTCGGTTGTACAGAGATACGAGGTTAGCATATACAGTAAGCAACCCTCAAAATTCGAAAAATTTCCCTATTTACATTGCAGATGAAGATTTAGGAAATTCTATCTTATCTTTTGATGATTGTTTAGATGGTTATCCAGAAGAAAATGATATAGAGCAGGAAGAGTCAGGTTACATGACCAAGGATATGTATAGCACTGGTATCTGGAAAAAAAAAATTGACGGTGCCTCATCTTGTGAAGGGGCTGGTGCAAGAGTGCTTTTAGTGGCTTCGGAAGGAAAGTTCGTTGTTTCTTTTTCTTACAGACTGCAATGGGATATAGATTATACTAACAACGTATGTGAATATGAAGCATTGGTCTTAGGATTAGAGGATGCCAGGAAGCTAAAAATAAATAACCTAGAGGTATACAAAGATGCATAGTTAATAGTCAAACAAATAAATCGACAGTACCAAGCCAAGCATCCCAGATTATCATACAGGAATTGTGCCTGGGATCTGATGGAAAAAAATTTCTCATCTGTAAATGTCCACTTCATCCCACACACAAAAAACTTACATGCTGATGCATTAGCTAAAGCGGCTTCAACTTTCACTCCTCCTACAACCTTTAAATTGAAGTATCACATAGAGATAAGACACAGTTCATCTATACCAGATAATATCCAGGATTGGAAGGTTTTTGAGGATGACGAACAAATTAAGAAGTTTCTTGAAGTAGTAGGTGAATTTTCCAAAAGTCATGCAAACCAAGAAAATCAAAATGACCAGATATGGATCATGCAAGAAGGGGAGGATCCTCAAGCTTTCCGAGACAAAATCGCAAATCATCGTATGCTGGTCCTAAAAAACAACCAGATTCCAAAGGGACTGATCCCTCTGGAAAGAATGTTTGATCAAAATGGCATATGTGTAAAATCCACCTTACAACCCCAACCAAAAGAAGTTGAGGAATGTGACATAGGAACCAAAGAAGAGTCCAGGATGGTTAAAATATCTAAACTTCTCCCCCCTGAAATAAAGGAAAAATATAAGGACCTACTCAGACAATTTAAAGACATTTTCGCCTAGTCTTATGATGAGTTAAGAACTTACGACACTACCGTGATCAATCACAAGATACCTTTAAAACATGGGGTCAAACCTTTTAGACAAAAGCTTAGGAAAATCAACCCTATTTTATTACTTGTGGTCGAGAGAGAAGTGAAGAAACTTTTGGAGGAGAAAATTATAGTAGCTCTGAGATATTCTGACTGGGTGGTGAATCTGGTCCCGGTCAGAAAAAAGAGTGGAGAAATTAGACTGTGCGTGGATTTCAGAAATTTAAATAAGTCCTCTCTTAAAGACAACTACCCGCTGCCTAAAATGGATCATGTGCTAGAAAGGGTAGTTGGGGTGAATAGAATATCTATGATTGATGATTTCTCTGGATATAATCAAATTTCCATGAATGAACAAGATAAAGAAAAAACAACTTTTACTACTCCTTGGGTTACGTTCATGTATGATAAGATGCCTTTCGGTTTGATGAATGTAGGAGTCACGTTCCAACGCGCTATGGACATCACTTTCATCGGAGAGAGGGATAAGTTCATAGTCATCTATCTCGATGATTTAATAGTCTTCTCCAAATCCAACAAAGAGCATCTGGTACATCTTAAACAAACATTCGAAAAATGCTACAGGTTTGGTCTATCCTTAAACCCCAAGAAATCACACTTCGCCATGCAAGAGGGTAAATTACTGGGTCATATTGTATCTAAGGATGGAACTAAGATTGATCCTAAGAGGGTTGAAGCAATAGACACTATAAACACTCCCAGAAATGTAAAAGAAATTCAATCTTTCTTAGGAAAAATATTTTTTTTACGAAGATTTGTCCCAAATTTCACTGAAATTGTAAAATTGATCACATATACACTGAAAAAGAACAATGAAGTAAAGTGGACAACAAAATACAAAGCGTGGTTCGCACATATTAAGAAAGTAATAGCCGAGGCACCTATATTGGCAAGCCCCAATTATCTGAAAGACTTTCTTATTTTTTCATTTGCCTCCGAACACACGATTGCTACGGTGCTCCTCCAAAAGAACGAAGAGGGTTTCAAACAACCGATCGCCTTTTTCAGCAAGAGTCTCAGAGATGCAGAACTTAAATACGATATAATAGAAAAACAAGTGTATGCCATGGTAAAAGCATTGAAGGCATTTAGAACATATGTATTTCACTTCAAGATCATTGCGTACGTACCAACCAGTTCTGTGAAAGATATTTTGGTACAACCAGAAAGTGACAGGAAAAGAGGACGATGGCTGGCCAAGATTCAAGAATTTGACCTGGAAATCAAACCTACTAAATTAATAAAAGGACAAGGCCTGGTCAAACTTTTGGCCGAATCAAATCTCAGAGCTCTAGATATAAACTGCCTGCAGGGATATGAGGAAAATATGAACGTAAGCGAGCTTGATGAACCAACAAGTGCAATTAAGATCGAGGAGAAGTTTGCATCATCAGAATGGTACAGAAACATAGTATCCTACCTACTGAATCTAAAATGCCTGAGGGAACTATCATTATCAAAAGCCAGGACTTTAAATCTTCATGCGGTTAAATATTGTATCGCCGAAAATCAACTATATTGGAAAGATCCGCTTGGTTTCTTGTTAATCTTCTTAGTCGAATCAGAAATAGAAAGGGTTATAAGTGAATTTCATGAAGGATTTTGTGGAGGACATCACACTTGGAGGGCCACAACTTACCAAATTCTAAGGGCTGGGTATTACTAGCCAAAACTCTTTTCAGACATTAATGCCAAAGTCTGAGCCTGTAACCCTTGTCAGCTATTTGCAGGTAAACAGAAACTCTCAGTGCTACCTTTAGTTCCACTCAAAACTAAAGCCCCGTTTCAACAATGGGGGCTATATTTCATAGGAGAAATTAATATGCATTCTAGCGCCCAACACAAGTGGATCCTAACTGCCACAAACTACTTTACTAAATGGGTGGAAGCTATTCCGACTAAGAGGGAAAATGACTCGGTGGTAATAGAGTTCTTAGAAGACAATATCCTGTCAAGATTTGGCTGCCCCTGAAAGATAGTCACGGATAATGCCCAGGCTTTCAAATCTATGGCTATGATTAGCTTCTACCAAAAGTATAATATCATTCTTGGCCATTCTACAGCGTACTACCCCCAAGGAAATGGACTGGCTGAGTCGTCTAACAAGAGCTTGATCAATATAATTAAGAAAGTGTTGGATGAAAGAAAAAAGTCTTGGCATGTACATTTAAAGTATGCTTTGTGGGAAAATTGCATAGGCACTAAAAAGTCTATCGGCATGTCTCCTTTTCAGATGGTATATGGGATAGATGTGGTGTTACCAATAAATTTAGCACTCCCCGTGATGAATTTGTGGCAAGATAAGAAAGAAGAACCTAATCATGTCACCAGGAGGATAAACCAGCTAATCGAGGTTCAACAACATAGGGTTGAAGTAGATGAAAAGATGCAGAAGTATCAAGACGACATGAAGGCATTATTCGACCGTAGGTCAAACCACAGAGATTTCCTCCTAGGTGATTTAGTACTAAGGTGGGATGCAAGGAGAGAAGAAGCAGTGAAACATGGTAAATTCGATCACCTCTGGTATGGGCCATTCAGAGTCTCGGCTCTTGAAGGAAAAAAATATTTCCTACTCGAAAATCTAGACGATGAAATCCTCAACGCCCCTGTCAACGAGCGTTATCTGAAGCATTATATGACATAAACAGTCGCCTAAAAAAAAAAAGGGGGGAGTTTATTTAATTTTAGATTTATATATTCATATATAGAATTTTTACTTGTGTATACATATTTTCCATTTCGTTTTGTTATGTTGATTTTCTTTCGCGAATTTTCGACACCTTTGAGATAGCCCCGATAACCTTCGTATTTGCCTCTTACAGGATTCTAGCTACACACAAAACAAGAAGGAGAAGTAAACCGAAAGTTGGTGTCAGAAATAAATCGGCTTAAACAGGTGATACCAAAGATTTTTGATATTGTTCAAAGAAAATGAAACGATAAGGTAAAGGTGAGATTTCCTAAAAGACTTGTTCTAAAGGGATATTAAAGAAAACCGAGGTAACCTCATTCAGACATCAACATCGTCTGAACTAATAAATAACATAATGTTTCCTTGTTTAATCATTTATGAAAGAATAAGACAAATTAAACAAGTCACTCAAATTAAAGTAGCCAGTCAAAGTAAAGTGCCCCCGAAAAAGATTTACAAGAGTCAGTTTTGAATTTTTGACTTCTGTTTTTCAGTCCATAAATCACTATCTGTCACCCTTTTCTGTCTTCAAGTTTACCTTTTAAAAAGTCATCATCTTTCCGTTTCGCATACGTAGGGAGAAGAGATTATGTTTCAACCTTGAGAGCTTCAAAGCAGATTGTGGAAAGAAAGAGGGTCTTCACAACTCCTCGGTCCCTTGCTAAACGAAGGGACGCTTAAAGTGATCCTGACTTTCATAGGTTTTTCAACAATTTCAGAGGATTGAGGCTTGCTCAAATAGAATACCCTAAGAAAGTTATTTTCCCTTTTTTCCCTGAGAATGAAGGTGTTGTTAAGGTTAAGGGAAGGTTCGTACCGAGTAATCAAAGTAAGTTAACATACCTATAATGCAAAATATTACACAGATATCAGCCCTGATACAAACTGATTGCCCCCATATTCGCACTCTAAAACAACAAATTATAAGACAAGTGGTGAAAGGAAATTCAGAAATGATTGCCCGCATATAGTCCAAGAGACGATGACAGGAAATTCAGAAATGATTGCTCTCATCTCAACATTTAAATGCACAAATATATTCCGAATTGGTGCAAGGAAATTCAGTAAAAGGGGCCAGATAACTTCACCAGGGTACTGAACAAGCTCGCTGGTAGTGAAGAAATATCTGAGATATCTATAAGGATGTTATACATGAACATCACTCTACTATGGTAACCAATTCTTTCAAAAAAAAAAAAAAAAACATGATCTACATCCCATGTTCAGAACAGGGCTTCATTTTTAAAAACATATAATCTTCTTCTTTTGATGCAAGATGATAGCCACAAGATTTGTTGGGTCTCCTAAAACTATTTTGATTGTCTTAAGGCAGACCTGAATTCAGTAACGGGAAGAGGAAAGTCGTGAAAGGGACTACGACTAAGTTTAAAAAAGTATCTGAGTTTCAAAAGATTTTCAAAGGTAAAAAACGAAGTCTCTTTCCCCTTCGATATCCTGTTCTCAGGAACCTTTTCGCTGAATTGAAGCCAATGACTCCATTTACCCAATATTGGCACGTGGTCTACTGTTCTTCCCATCTTACAAGAAAACGGGATCCCTAGTTGGAGCCTATGTTGGAGTCGCCTTTGTTTTTTAGCCCGCCTTGAATTTCATGTCTTAATGCTCGAAATTGAAAGATGGTTTTCGTATTTTCCTTCTATGGTTTCAAAATCTTTGAAGAATTATCACGCGAGTGATGATAGTTATCATACTCTCAAGGCGAGTTCTACTTTTCGTCAAATATTTTTCCCCCTTTGTTTTACCTCGGGATTTCGTATGTCGGATGCTATAGATCACATAGTTCACAAGTCCCGAACCACGAAACGGTGAAATCATTTTAAAATTTTACCCAGGTTAGTAATGAGAGTAAAATTTTCCTAAATTATAGTTAAGCATCATCGGGGTTTCGCATCTCAGCGTTTACTAAATCCAAAAGTCTTACTGTCATAACACCAATAGCCGAAACCACGAATTTCTTGGTTTAGTAACCCGCGTTAAGGTTAAAGGTAAAAGATTAGCCTTGGTTAAGTTCTGTCGGAAATTTGCTACTCAACATATTTTATTTGAAAAATATACACTTTCAAAGCCCCGAGTCACGAAGTCGCGATAAAGATATGAACATAATTAATTAAAAACTTGATCTGATTTTATCCTCCCTTTTAATTAAAACATATCATCACGATCTCGCGGTTTCGCAACTCGGCATACAAACTTCCTGGAAGCTATACCTTCGAAGCTTCGAGTCACGAAATTGTGATATGAATAATCACGTAATTAATTAAGCACCTAATCACAATTATGTTTTTATTAACCAAAGTCAATCATCGCAATTTTGGGTGTTAGAGGTTCAAAGGGTTAAAGAAAAAATTCTCGATGCAACAAGTACCAAAAGCTTAATTAACTTTGGTAAAACCTGATTAATTGAGCTAAACTAGTATTTCCTGTGAATTGATGCATGCATAGTTGATGAGGCAGTCTTAGTTATTCCTTACACCAACTGACATTTCGAATCCCCAAAATTTATGGCATTAATTATAAACAAGGCGAATCGACAAGTAAAGATTGGGTTTTTATTTCTAAATTTATATTTAAACGTGATTTGACCGATCTGTTCTCAAAAAGTACTGAGTTTTTGAATATATAGAGCTGTTATTCATTATAACAAATTCATTTCTATATTACGCAGAGCACACTTTTCTTAGCGAACTAATTTCTGTATGTATACATATTTTTATCGCAGAAGAGGTAAAGCAGGATCTCCCGTCATGGCCCCACGAAAAGCGTCTAAAGCCAACGTTGAGGTTTCGGGACAAGGTTCAAACAACGTCGTTGATACTTCACCTCGAAGTGTCGAATCTATCCTGAACATGTCATTTGTTTCTGATGTTCTACAGGCCGAATTAGTGGATTATTCTGATGATTCCAGTGACAATGAAAAAGACGATATAACCACCAAATATAAGATCATCGTCCAATATGGAATGCATAAAGTAGCAGGCAAGCCACGACTGCTCCCTTACTATGATATGGTCTGGTGGGAATTAGACCATGTGGACATACCAACCAGAACCATCATCAATGAGTAGAAGGTCACCATCGGGACTTTCAGACTCGAACAACTGCAGGCTATGTACAAGTTGCCTATCGTGTCGGACCTTACATACGATGTCGAATTCTTGGAGAAGTTCAAATAGAAGGAATGTGTGCAATATGAAAAGACTATGTCTAGCTTAATCAGAGATTGGGTTTCACACCGTGCGAAGTTCAGGGTAGACAGTAATGGTATATATTCAATAGCTTACTTCGAACCACAATTCAAGTATATAGCTATGATGACCTGTAGATTATATGGGAGAGAGGACACATCACATTTATTTCTTCAATGGGTGCCTCTAATACATCAATTAGCCGAAGGTTGTTCCTTCGACTGGGCGAAAATGTTGTCTCATAGCTTGACCAGTCGAGTTACAAAGTATCGGGCGTAGAAAGAGAGAAGAAAGATTGTTTCATTTTTTATGTCCGCATACATTATGGACGTCGTGTGTTTTCTAACACACTTTCCCTTAATGAGATGGATTTGGAATCCATCAGAGGCTGATCCCATCCACGTCTATCATTCAAAATTGTTTGAAAACAAAGCGACAGATTTCGTATATGAAATCTTTAACTGGGTAATGGTACCGTTGCATGTCACTATTCTTCAGTCACCCGCCACCCAGGATCTCAGATAGTATAGTGATAAATTTGAGCAGTATAGATGACTGGAATGTAGAAGCCGAATTCTCATATCTTAGAGTTTTCGGGGCTCTTGCTCCCACGTATGCATTACCATTATTCATACCCGACAAGCTAGCTTGTCGTGAGGTTGCTAGACAAATAGTAATCGGTGGCATAAGCAAGGAGCTTAAGGGATATCTAACTAAGCTTGAACAAGCAGAGCTGGTGGTTCGAAATGGTCAGATACAAGTGGGCCAACAAAAAGACTTGATCGAACAGCTATAGGCTAGAGTGAAAATCGTCGAATGTAAAGTTATAAATATCGAGATGTTCCAGTCCTAGGCGATGGAGATTCGAAGCATAGTTTCTGCAGCCCAACAAAATTTACTCGCCAAGGTAGAGGTGATTCGGGACAACTGCTTACTTGTTAATCAAGTTTTGGAAAATTTATCTGTCAGAGAAAGAGAAGATGGAGCAGCGTGGGTCGCTTTTCAAGAGGCTGTATAGCTACAAACAACAGTGAATCGGAAAGTACTCCTAAGTTTTCCATTTCGGAGTAGACCAGAGGAAATATTTTATTAAAATAATGGGAGCACAGTATCTCAGAAGGTAAGCTGCAAGCCAAGAGGGTAACAAAATCCTTAGAAGAGGCTTTGGGTTCTATAGATGGTAATCTGTTAGGCATTGATAGCGAAGGTAATGTTGAGGCATGGAGTTAAATGAATCTAGCGAAAATCTCACTTGATTTGAATGCAAAAGAAGAAACAGATTTGGCCGAGATCTCACAAGTAACTATGGCAGACATAGTTCAAATAGATAAATGTATGATTAAACCAAGTGTACAATTGTGCGCTATCGACATCATAGACAGACAGATGGAGGAAATGTTACTGCAATTAGCTCGAGATTGTTACTGTTTTGAATCCAATTGTCAAGTAGAACTGTCAAGGCTGATATCTTAGCTGGTGGAAAGGTGTGTCACTTGTATCGAGCATGCATGAGGACAATATTTTGGCACCAAATAATAACAGAGATGAAGAAATGGAACAATTTCTCTCCTCCTTATCATAACTGAAAATTTTGCAATGATTGAGATTCTATCCTATGTAAAACTGTATAAATATACCATAGAAAGAAAGAAAAAGGGCTGGACCTTTTTGTGTCAATTGTAACAGAGGTTTTCCATTTTGAGAGTTAATATAAAGCAAATCCAAAGATTCTCAATTCCATCATGACTGTGTTATGAGTTTGTTTCCTTGTATCTCGTTATTTCATTTCATTTCATATTTTTATCTGATGAATGCTTCGCTATAATTTAGTACAACCTCTACTATAGTGAATGAATTTTGGTTTTCTATATTGTTTACTATTTTTCCTCTGTACCAACTATCAGCGGGTATAAGACCGGTCAACATTTCAATAATTCTATATATATCTTATGCTTCATTGGGTTATTTATTTACATTTTTCTTCTTCTATTTATACGTGAGATTCTCCCTTGATATGAGCCTTACTTGATAAACAACTTAATGTTTTCTCCCACCTCATACATTTTTATTAAAATATAACTTAGTTACGGGAAAGGGCCTTTGGTTTGCACCCTTTTTTTTGTACTCCTGAAACTGTAAACTCTCTTTTATACGACCGAAATTGAGACAACACTTAAATTTCCCTTGAGTATTTCTTATCTTTCTATTCCTCCATGACTGTCCCTGTAACAAGACAGCCTAATATTGAACCCAGACTATCATATCAAACACATATTGCCTTAAACCTTTTTTATACTATTCTTAAAATAGCCACTACATGGGTTGAACTCGAACATTCATGGGCAGTGATTGGATGGGATATAAACATCCAGGAACAGTTGGAAGCTAGACAACGCCAACATAGAAATCATCCCTAGTTTCCCTTGTCGAAGGTTGACATTTCTTCCTTCTCTACCCTTTACTCACTTTCGGATGCCTAGACAATGTACTTCTAAGCCTTAAGTACGGACTCTGGAACAACAATACACATATTCAACTTGGAGGCCAAATATTTCCTCTAAAGGGATTATGTTGAAGGTGATCATGGATATTGAGCCTTACAAATCCATTTATGGAATAAGGCCCTTATTGTCCTCCCATTGTTTTGGTAAGATCCTTGAGACCCATTCCTACTATGAAAAAACTCATTATTATACCCATATCCTACTTATATGACAAAGATTCACTTTAAAGGAACTATGTTGTAGTTTGAGGCCTTGATCATGGCCTATTAGATCAATAATATTAACTTAGGTCCTAATTCCCTCAACTTCTAACCCAACCATGGTCAAGGCTCTAGTACCCATCCCTAATGCATAAAACCTTCTAATGGAATCCACATACCACTCTAATGATAATGATATCTTATATAGGGCATGTTTTTGTGGTTTCTGGCCTTCTCCATGGCCCTTGTAGGTCCCTGAAAGATTCATTCAAAGCCTAAGGGATTTATTGTCCTCTCATGAACATTATCAAGGAATTGAGACCTATCCCCATTATACAAGGAATATTAGTAGAAACCATGTTCCACTTGGAGGATATGGTAATATTAATATTAAAATTGCACCCTAAATATTTTTTTTATTTTTTTTAAAATAAATATTGGTCGTCACAATTGTGATGCCAACATATATTGCTACAATGCTTTTTCCATATAAACAATGAAAACTATCATCGCAATTGCGATGCCAACATATATTGCTACACCTCTTTTTCCATATAAACAACGAAAAATGTTGTCACCATTACGACGACAACATATATTGCTACAACACTTTTTCCATATAAAAAATGAAAAATGATGGCAGAGCATCATAGAAAGCCAAAGCATGCACCTAGCCAAAGGAACAGTCGGATGCGTAGATGAAAAAGGGGGCACGTTTTTATGAAAATGTTTTGAATTTTGAAATATGAAGAATTAATGTAATATCTAAGGGAAGCGTACTTACATTTATATCTAGATGTTGAAAACAGATCTTGAGCATTACTCTCATCTGTCGAATGTAGAGGCATTTATGCATAATGAATGCAAGTAGGTAGATTTAAATTTTTATAGAATAGATATTTTAGACGCATAGGAGGGAAAATGAAGATAGACACCCTCACCCTTGTATCCTTGTAACAATAGATGATCATTCAGAATTCATAAGCAGGAGAGATGTAGCAGAGAACTGTAGAGAAGAACCCATGTACAGGAACACTTGAGTTAATATATGAAGCTTTCACTCAATTTTCATGGTGTTATGATGCTTACTGTTTACATTAGTTGAATGGTATGCTTACATTGATTTGGTTCTCTGTTACACATTTGTTTCAATGTTGTGTTGTGTGTATGATTTCATGGTTAACGTAAGAATTCAGAGAGAGGAGAAGAATGAGTTTCAATTGTTTCTCTTCCTGAGAATTCCTGCAAGGAGTGCAATGAATGTCTGCAAGGTCTGCATTGACGAGGGTCTGAGTTTTATCTCAAAAAGATCAGGAGAGATATCATTGGTGTCATACCAGCAGAAGTGCAGGTGAAGCACAGAGCCATGCAAGGTGTGTGCAGGCTGGTTGAAATCTTTGTATTTATCAACCAAGGGAAAATTTGAAGGACTTTTGTTGCAAAGAGTGCATAGGGTCAAAGATTCAAATAACTAGAGGTTATTTGAAGGTTTATCGCAAGGAGTGTGAGTAGGGATCCTTTTGGAAGCTTGAGTTTTCAAGAGAAATCTCAGGAGGGATAATACCTTTGAAGCATTAGCAGGAAGACGGAGGTCGAAATCATCTTGCAGAAGACAAGTTTAGGTGGAAGGATGCCAAGTCATTTTGGCCCAAGATACTTGAGAAGAGTAAACGTATGGTGAGAGGCCTTCGTGAAGGAAGTGCCAAAGTTGTGAGAGTCATTGGATATTGCAGAGTTGCAAGGTGGTTAGAGACCGGTGAAATCCATCACCTAGGATTTGAAGGTCAATATGAGTTGTTGATCTCGTTTCAACCCACATCGTTGGATCATTTCGTGAATTCGGGGTTCATGAAGGGCAGACCGAATTATTGGTTTCACGAAGTTCTAAGTTGTAAGGAACAGGGAAAGAGATCTAGAGCATTGGATCCAAGCCACGGAAGAACCGTTGGATTAGAACCTCCGTGGGTCTCGCATATTGGGGATTTGGAGGTTGAAATAATTTCTCTCGACTGTAGAAGTTGCGAGGTGTTGAGCGTCGAGGGCTCGTGTGAACGCGTGGCACATCCGTTAGGTGGGGACCACATGGTCAACATGTGGCATAACAACAAGAACCCAGAGAAAAGTGTAAGCAGGTGACAGGTGGTCGACACGCGTTAGCTTGGAAGGAGTCAACCCATTGTTGACTTATCACGCCTCAAGGTCTTGTAAAGGAGGAGCACGAGGGCTCAACTCTCCAACTCGTGAACTCAAAATTTGCGAGTAGTGCTAGTGGTTAGCCTAGCCTATGGTTATATGTAGCAGGGACTAGTGAGGATGGATCCATACCCATATCACATATTGGGTATCGGAGGTTTGGAGAAAGAGGAGTCGAGGTCATGGACTCACGAACTCGCAAGTTGCAAGAGGCGCTTGCACTAAGGCCCAGTTGTGGTCACATGGAGGTGTAAGGCTCACGCCTGGTGTTAAGTGCATAGGGTGGGTTTTCATGAAGGACCTGTGGATTGGGTTCATTGATGGTTACAATAGGGATCCAAAGAAACCACTTTGGCTTGAGGTGAATTTAGAATGATCCTGAGCTGATCTCGGCCCGAGGGTCGTGGATCCACATCCATCAAGTGGTATCAGAGTGAGAACAAATTATTTACTTTCTTTAGCAGAGAGAAGGGAGAAAATTTTACATCCATGCTGCCGAGAAGAAGAGACAAGAAAATACATGATCCAGCAATGGAAAGAGGAATGTCGATAAGAAGAGACAGGCAAATACTTGATCCAGCAATGGAAAGAGAAATGTGCGAATTATGTGCCAGGATTGATGCTATGGAGACAAAAAAGAGGTGCACAGTCAACGCTGGGGATATCAGCAAGGCTAAAAGTGAAAATGAAGATGGAAATGAAGGAGAAGAAGTTGCAGTCGAAGATGTTGCAGATGAATGCCTATTGAGGGTTGTTGCAAGGATAGGTGCCAGAGAAAAAATGGACATTCCAGTGTATGAGGGAAACTTGGATGTTGAAGAACTTCTAGACTAGATTAGAGATCTAGACAAATACTTTGACTATGAGGATGTCGAGGAAGACAAGAAAGTCAAACATGCTTTTACTAGACTTAAAGGGCATGCAACTCTATGGTGGGATGAATTGCAGGCTGACATACACTGGAAGGGCAAGTAGAAAATCAAAAGCTGGGATAGAATGGTTGAAAAGATGAAAGCCAAATTTATACCCAGGGATTATCAAATCACTTTGTTTCGGAGGATACAAAATTTGAGAGAGAAGATGATGTCAGTGAAGGAATACACTGAAGAATTCTACAGGATAAACATCAGAGTAGGTCATCGGGAAAGAGATGATGAAAAAGTTTCCAGGTACATGAATGGTCTGCGATGTGACATTCAATATGAGATGAGCATGATGACCATTTGAAATGTGGAAGATGCTTATCAGATATCCCTGAAAGCTGAAGAGAAGTTGAGCTGGAAGAAAGGTCAAAGAGGTTGAGGTAGAAGTCAAGCCAGAGGCAAAGCAATTTCCCAGGATAGAACTCAAAAACCTAAAGAAGAGGGGAAGAAACCTCAAACTCAACTTGAGAGAGGAGGAAGCTCATAAGGAAGGCAGTATGCTGATAGAAATACTTTTCTTCGAGCCAGAGGAAGAGGAAGAGGTAGAGGAGGTGAAGTGAAATGATTTGTTTGTGGAAAAATCGGACATAAATCCTATGAGTGTCCAGATAAGAATAAATATGGTGGTGAAAATCACATTGCCGAAGCTCAAGGATGGAATGTTGAGGCAAAAGACACTAAGGGAGGAAGGTCCTTAATGATGAGGAAAGTTCTCTTGAAGCTGGAGAAGGAGGTAGAGAACCCATCCCAAAGAAACAGTCTGTTTAGGACTGCTTTCAAAACTAAGGATAGGGTATGCAAAGTCATAGTGGACAATGGTAGCACAAACAATCTCATATCTACAGAGATGGTAGAAAAGTTGGAGCTGGAGACTATTGTACACCCAAGCCCATATAGAGTTTCATGGCTACAAAAAGGACATCAGATAAATGTCACTAAATAGTGTTTAGTTGAATTTAAAATAGGAGGATATAAAGATGAAATATTATGTGATGTCATTCCGATTGATGTTTTTCATCTATTTCTGGGTAGACCATGGCAATATGACAGAAACGTAGTTCATGATGGGAGAAAGAACATGTACACCCTGGAAAAAAATGGTAGGACTCACATGTTCCTATCGATTAAGAACCAAGAGGTGAAAACAGAGGTGGGAAACACTGTATTTCTCATGAGTGGGAAGGAACTTCTTAATGAGGTTAAGAAGAAGGAAAACACACAATTTATTATGGTCAGGAAGCCCAATTTTTTTTTAACTAGTACGATAATATATGATTTACCAGAAGAAATTCAGGAGTTGCTGGAAGAATTTGCTGATATAGTAGTGGACAAACTACCTTGTTCGTTGCCACCTATTAGGAGTATAAGCCATCATATTGATCTTATAACTGGAGCTAGTTTTCCAAACAAAGCCGTGTACAGGTTGACGCCATAGGAAAATGAAGAAGTTAAGAGACAAATCTAGGACTTAATGGACAAAGGATTGATTCGAGAAAGCTTAGGTCCATGCGCTGTTCTGACAGTGCTCAGCCCAAAGAAAGACGGAGGCTAGAGAATGTGTACAGAATCAAGGTAAATCAATAATATTACCATCAGATATAGATTTCCATTGCCAAGGATGGACGACTTGATGGATTTCTTGAGTGGAGCAAAGTTTTTTTCAAAGATTGATTTGAAAAGAGAATATCACCAAATTTGAATGAGAGAAGGTGATGAATGGAAGACAACATTCAAGACAAATGAAGGGCTATATGAATGGCTTGTCATGTCATTTGGCTTAACGAATGCACCCAGTAATTTCATGAGATTGATGAACGAAGTCCTGAAGGATTTCATAGGGAAATTTGTCATTGTATATTTTGATGATATATTAATTTTCAGCGGGACAGAAGTAGAACACTTAAATCATTTAGCTACAATAATGAAGAGATTACAACAAGAGAAAATGATGATCAATATGAAGAAATCGTCATTTATGAGGACATAAATCATTTATTTGGGTTTTGTTATCTCTGCAAATGAGATGAAAATGGATCCAGAAAAGATAGAGGCGATTAAGAATTGGCCATCGTCAAAGAGTGTATTTGAAGTATGAAGCTTCCATGGTTTGGCTAGCTTCTACAGGAAATTTATCCAAAATTTCAATGGAATTAGTGCATCAATGATGGATACGGTGAAGAAAAGGCATAAATATTTTCACTGGACGAAGGAAGCAGAAAAGAGCTTCAACCTGCTAAAGAAGAAGATCATTGAGAAACCAATTATGGTTTTGCTAGATTTCAGCAAGACATTCCAGGTCAGGTGTGATGTGAGTGGATTTGCAATTGGAGCGATCTTGAGCCAAGATAATAGATCGGTCGCATATTTCAGTGAAAAAATGAATGAAGCGAAGATTAAGTACTCCACATATGACAAGGAATTCTACGCAGTCATACAAGCATGGAAGAAATGGAGACACTATTGTTGGCATGTTTTACAGACAGTGTGTGCTTGTCATTGATGGCAAGAAAAGTGTGTGCATCGATGGAAAAACAGGAACAATGTAAGCTAAGGAGGATTAGCGCAGAGTCACACATAGTGCGTAGGTGTTCACTAGGGACGAGGTTAACTCATTGCCAAAGATCAAGAGAGATAGCGTACTCAGGATCTTAGGCGGATCAAAGATCGAGGCCTTTGACACTTAGAAATTTTTCTAAGTAAGGAGGATGCATAAGCTCAGGCAGAGAAGCAACATTGATCATTGGATCCCATTCAAAATTCCTAATGACCTTCGGATATGCATTCAGATAGGAGGAGCGCAAAGATGGAGGACAGATCTCTAGTGTTAGATCTGAGCACAGGGTCTGACCATCATTAGATTAGGAAGAACCTGCATGTTCTTTAAAGTGAAATATTGAAGCGGTAGTCCAACTCCTTTTCATATTTTTGGCTATCAGGGTTTCGGATACCGGAAGTTGGAGTGTCCAAACACTTTGCAACAAGAATGCCGAAATTGTGATATGATCTGAGTTGTTGAATCAAGATCAGACCTGGACCATCGAATCATAGGATACATGGTGAAAGATCGTCATGTCGCTGATTGGAAAGTCAAAGGAATAAGGTTCCCTAACCTCTCGAATTCGCGATATGTGAAATCGTGAAACTATCTTAGCCATCATATCGAGGTTTGTTATGGACCGTTGATCTAGCTCCATCTCGGAGTCTTGCCTATCGTGACTTGGAGTGATGAGAACCTCCATCTAAGGAACAATGAGATGCGAGATGGTGAAAAGATCAGGACTGTCAGATCACCAAGAATGTGAGTCATCGATCTAAGCTCCATCTCATAGCTTTGCCTATCACGACTTGGAGTGACAAGACCCTCCATCACAAGAATCACGAGATGCGAACTCACGATGAGATCTGGACCGTCAAAACACCAAGATTCTGAACCGTTGATCTAAACTCCATCTCGAAGCTTCGCCTTTCGTGACTTGGAGTGATGAGAACCTCCATAACAGGAATCGCAAGATGCAAACTCACGATAATATCTAGACCGTCAATACACTAAGATTTTAGACCGTTGATCCGACTCCATTTCAGAGTTTCACGAATTGCGACTTGGAGAGGAAAGAAACATAACCACACGAGTGTCAAAGTGCTAAAACACGAAATTACCAAATGAAGTTGTTGAAAAAAGGCTGTGGTCACAGCCCTTGGTAACATTGGAAAGAGATGGAGGAAAGAGCTAGAGCAACCTAGCTCCTTTTCGGGGATCGCGACTGGGAGTGTCGAGACACTTGGTCACCCAAATGCTGAATTGTCGAATGCCAAAATGATGAAATGAATGCAAGATCGCATGGAGCCAATCCAACGGTGTAGGTGAATTTGAGCATAATCGGAGGGATAATATTGCTCCTTACACTATAACTACTAGAAACCATTGATAGTATCTTCCAGAGAATTCGAAGAGACCTTGGTGTGATCGCCAGAGGAGATGAAGAGTCTCCAAGCTTCATCCAGTGAAGGAAGACAATTCTTAGAGGGATTAACAGGTGGATGAGCATTGAAGTTTGTAACTGAAAAATAAAGGATAAGCTTGACTGTGCCAGAGAAGACGAAGAGTCTCAACTGCTAGAGAGGCTGAGGAATCTCAGCAGAACACCCAGTGATGCTGGACGCGTGGTGGGAACCACCAAAGAAGATGAAGAGTTGTGATGATGATCAGGCAGAGCACTTGAGATGTGGAGGAAATTGCTGCGGTATGAGCATGCAGAGGAATGGCGAATATTGCATGCTCAAGGTGCACAGAAGCTATAAATACACGTTACAAAGAAGAGATTGTGTTGTTGTT
>ML813058.1:39536-55341 GCA_009831015.1 Picea engelmannii
TTGATGCTCATATGTATGATAATGTAAAGAATTTAAATAATACTTATCATATAAATAAGAAGAGGTTTTTTCCCTGTATGGGTTTCCTTGGGAAATATATGTCTCTGTGTTTCTCATATATGTGACTAATGTTGAATGTGCCATTGTTTATTTCCCTGGATTATTGTGATCATCATTGGGTGCCTTGTAAACATTTTAAAAGAAGCATTATTGTTTAATCACGGTAACAACTGATTCACCTCCCCCTCTCAACTGTCCAACAACTATTTGGTTCCCAAGGAATTTGTTTTGTACAACGATAATCACGCTTTGCAATTCATGACTCGACAGGAGAATTTGAACCAAAAGCATGCTAAATGGGTTGAATTCATGCAAAATTTTACTTTTGTGATTAAGCATATTTATGGAACTGCTAACAAAGTTGTTGATGCTTTGAGGAGGAAATGTTTTCTTATGCAGGAATTCAGAGTCAAGACTTTGGGTTTTGATAAACTCAAAGAAATGTATAGAGGGTATCCAGACTTCAAGGAGGCATATGAGGCATCTGAGAATCCAATTCTCAGAGACAGAAGCCAATGGACTGAATACATGATCCAGGATCGATTATTGTTCAGGGGAAATCAACTATGTATTCCAAAATGATCCATGAGGGAGAACCTGTTGAAGGAAAAACACAACGGAGGATTAGTCGGACACTTCGGTCATGATAAAATGTTCTCAAAGTTGAATAGATCATATTATTGGCCAGGGATGAGAACATATGTTAAGAAATTTGTGGACAGGTGTAGAATTTGTCAACACACGAAGGGAAGAAGGCAAAACAAAGGGTTATACCAACCATTACCCATACCTGAAAGGCCATGGGACGCAGTGAGCATGGATTTTATATTGGGACTACCAAGGACACAAAGAGGATGTGATTCGATCTTTGTGGCAGTCGACAGATTTTCATAGATGGCACATTTCATACCATGCCATAAAACTAGCGAAACAACTCATATTGCGAACCTATTTTTCAATGAAGTCGTCAGACTTCACAGCTTTCCAAAGAGTATCATTTCTGATGGAGATACCAAGTTCATGGGAAATTTTTGGAGGACCTTATGGGAGAAGTTGGGGACAAGTTTGTCTTTCATCTCAGCGTATCATCCTCAGATGGATGGACAAACAAAAGTTGTGACCAGGAGCTTGGGATATTTGTTAAGAAGCTTAGTGACTGAACACCACAGTCAATGGGATCACATTCTGCCACAGGCGGAATTCGTTTACAATGACTCACCTAATAGAACCATAGGGAAGATTCCATTCCAGATTGTATATGGAATGTAGCCAAGGGGAGTTTCTGAATTGAAATACTCGGAATAAAATGAATTCAGGAGTGTTAGTGCAGAGGAATTTGTAGAGGGAATGAAGGAGTTTCACAACCGAGTTAAGGAGTGATTGCAGAGTTCAAGTCAAGAATACAAGTGGAGAGTAGATCAACACAGGCGAGAACTTCAATTTTAAGTTGGCGATCTGATTCTTGCACATCTGAGGAAGGAGAGGTTCCCAAGGGGAACGTATAATAAGATGAAGATGAAAAAGATTAGACCATGCAAGGTCATAAGGAAATTTGGGGAAAACACATATGAGATTGAATTACCCGATGGGGTCGGAATCTCACCAATATTCAATGTTGCAGATTTGTACCCTTACAAAGATGAAGAAGCAGGAGCAAAGGAGGAACAAAAAGAGGTTCAATGAACAAAACAAATGCCTATACATGAAAATCCACAGATGGAAGGCATAATTGACAAAAGGATTAGCAGGAAGACCAGGATAAAGGAGTATTTTGAATACTTGGTCAAGTGGAAGGGACATCCAGTTGAAGATTCCAGTTAGGAGGATGAAGCAAAAATTCAAAAGCATGGACAGACCATGCAAGAACTCATGAACAATATTTCATGAAAATTTTCAAGAGAAGGAGTATGATGCAAGAGCATCGTACAAAGCCAAAGCATGCCTAGCCAAAGGAACAACTCGATGCATAGATGAAAAAAGGGGCACATTTTTATGAAAACATTTTGAATTTTGAAATATGAAGCATTAATGTAATAGCTAAGGGAAGCGCACTTAAATTTATATATATATGTTGTAAACAGATCTTGATCATTGCTCTCATCTTTCGAATGTAGAGGCATTTATGCATAATCAATGCAAGTAGGTAGATTTAAATTTTTATAGATTAGACAGTTTAAACGCGTAGGAGGGAAAACAGAGATAGACACCCTCACCCTTGTATCCTTGTAACAATAGATGATCATTCAGAATTCATAAGATGGAGAGATATAGCAAAGAGCTATAGAGAAGAACCCATCTACAGGAACACTTGAGTTAATATATGAAGCTTTCAGTCAATTTTCATGGTGTTATGATGCTTATTGCTTACATTAGTTGAATGGTATGCTTACATTGATTTGGTTCTCTGTTACGCATTTGTTTCAATGTTGTTTTGTGTGTATGATTTCATGGTTAATGTATGAAGTCAGAGAGAGGAGAAGAATGAGTTTCAATTGTTTCTCTTCCTGAGAATTCCTGCAAGGAGTGCAGTGAACATCCGCAAGGTGTGCGTTGATGAGGGTCTGAGTTTTATCTCAGAAATCTCAGGAGAGATATCATTGTTCTCATACTAGCAGAAGTGCAGGCGAAGCATAGAGTCATGCAAGGTGTGCGCAGGCTGGTTGAAATCTTTGGATTTATCAACCAAGCGAAAAGTTGAAGGACTACTATTGCAAAGAGTGCACAGGGTTGAAGATTCAAATAAACAGAGGTTATTTGAAGGTTTTCCACAAGGAGTGTGAGCAGGGATCCTTTTGAAAGATTGATTTTGCAAGAGAAAACTTAGGAGGGATAATACCTTTGAAGTTTTAGCAAGAAGATGGAGGTCAAAATCATCTCGCAGAAGTCAAGTTCAGGTGGAAGGACGCCAAGTCATTTTGGCTGGAGATCTTACAAGAGTAGTTGGATCTTGCAGAGTTGCAAGGTGGTTAGAGGCCAGTGAAACTCATCACCCAGGATTCGAAGGTCAATATGAGTTTTTGATCTCATTTCAACCCACATCGTTGGATCATTTCGCGAATTTGGGGTTCGTGAAGGGAAAACCGAATTCTTGGTTTCACGAAGTTCCATGTTGTGAGGAATAGAGAAGGAGATACAGACCGTTGGATCCAAGCCATGGGAGAACCATTGGATTAGAACCTCTGTTGGTATCACATATCGGGGGTTCGGAGGTTGAAAGAATTTCTCTCAACTGTAGAAGTTGTGATGTGTTGAGCGTTGAGGGGTCGTGTGAACATGTGGCACATCCATTAGGTGGGGGCCGCGTGGTTGATAGGTGGTGTAACAACAAGCCCCCAGAGAAAAGTGTAAGCGGGTGACAGGTGGTGGACACGCGTCACCTTGGAAGGAGTCAACCCATTCTTGACTTATCATGTCTTGGGGTCTCGTAAAGGAGGATCACGAGGGCCCAACACTCCAACTCACAAACTCGCGAGTTGCGAGTAGTACCAGTGGTTAGCCTAGCATACAATTATATGTAGCAGGCACTAGCGAGGAGGGAGCCATAACTGTATCGCATCTCGGGTATTGGAGGTTTGGAGAAAGAGGAGTCGAGGTCATCGACTCGTGAACTCGTGAGTTGCAAGAGGCTCTTGCGCTAAGGCTCAGTTGTGGTCGCATGGAGGTGTAACGATCACGCCTAGTGTTAAGTGCACAGGGCGGGTTTTCATGAAGGACCTATGGATCGGGTTCATTGAAGGTTCCAATAGGGATCCAAAGGAGTCGCTTCGGCTTGAGGTGAATTTAGAATGATCCTGAGTGGATCTTGACCCGAGGGTCGGGGGTCTGCGTCCATCAAAAACTATCATCGCCATTGCAATGAAAAAATATATTGCTACGATGCTTTTTCCATATAAACAACAAAACTATCGTCACAATTGAGATGACAACATATATTGCCACGACACTTTTTCCATATAAACAACGAAAGTTGTTGTCGCAACTATGATGCCAACATGTATTGTTACAATGTTTTTTCCATATAAACAATGAAAGTTGTCATCTCAGTTGCGACGACAAGTTATATTGCCGCAACAAATTTTCCATATAAACAATGAAAAGTTATTGTTGCAATGATGATGACAACTTATATTGCTGTGATGCAAGTGCGATGACAACTTAAATTCGTGTGATGTATTTGCTACATAAACATAAAAAAGTTTTCGTCGCAAGTACGATGAAAAATGAGATTGTTGTGACGCATTTTCTATATAGACAACAGAATTTGTCGTCACAATAGTCATCTCAATTGCGACGAAATGTTGGTTTCACTTAGGTTTCCTATATTGTCGTATTAGCGACGATATTTTCTTTTTGTTGCAATTGTGAGAAATTACTTTGTGTAGTCGCTCTTGCGATGGTACTTCAAGTTCATCGCAATTGCCACATGACATAAAATGATGTTTCAGAGACTCAAGATTCATCACAATATCCACGACGTAACATCGCAAGAGCATCAAAATAGTCATCACAAAATGAGCCAAATTTGCTAGTGCTCCAACATTACCATATTCTTCTATTTCTTGACAGATTGGTGTTGGCATGTTCACATGATCATGCACTTGTCATTGATTGAAAGAAAAAATAGGAAGGAGAATCTCGGGAGGAGAAGCGACAATGATCGTTGGATCACCCATTCTAAATTCTTGATGGTCGTTAGATCTAAATTGAGACAGGAGGAGCGCATAGATGGAGGACATATATCAAGCATTAGATCTGAGCGTGGGGACCGACCATCATTGGATCTAGGAGAACCTGCAGCATCTTTAAATTTCAACATGAAGTGGGCTTACAAAGTCCTGAAAATAGGAGGACCATCCATCATTGAGCAAGACACGTGGCTACAGTTCAACATTTAACTGACTGGAAAGTCAAAGGAAGGAAGCTCTCTAACCTTCCAACTTGTGATATGAAAAATCGCGATAAGATCTGGGCCGTCAGATCTGGACTAATTATGAAGGACCAAAAACTATTAGATCTGGTGAACATGGAAGGTGGATAAGACCAGGAGTCATACAAATATCCAAAACTGTGAAGGAATCCTGGTTTTCCATCGAGGACAGTCATGGGTCATTGGATCTGGAGGACACATTTCGAAATATAGTCATTTCGCTGACTGGAAAGTCAAAGGCACGAGGTGCTCTATTCTTCCAACTCACGAAACATGAAATGGTGAAATGATCTGAGCTGTCAGATCGAGGAGAAATCTGGTTTGTCGATCCAAGAAGGACATGTGGAGAAATATCATCTCTTTGCTGACTAGAAAGTCAAAGGAATGAGGTGATCTAACCTATCGAACTCATGATATGCAAAATCGCGAAATAATCTTAGTCATTGGATCAAGGATGAATCTGGGTCATCAGATCGAGGAGGTAGTTCATGATAGACCATGTCATAAAGGATAGGTGGAAGTCTACGTCAGCAAGGACATGTGGCGGAATCATACAAGGACAAGTGTCAAGTTTACTCGGCATTTCAGGTCATTTGAAATCACAATTCTGAGTGACACATGGCAACCACTCATCTTATGACATGTCATTGAGTGACGCAAGAATGACGTCACTCCAGGAGTTTAGTTTCAAGAGTTTTAGCATCAATACTCCACCAAATTCCCAAAAGATGAAGTTCCAGGATGAAGAATAGTCATCTGATCACCACAGATCGTGGACTGTTGATCTAAAGAGTGAAGCGCTCAAATGAATAGCTAGTGGCCATATCTCGTGGTAACATTGTCAAGAGCTGGAGAGCAGAGCTAGAGTTTCCAAGATCCATTTTGGAGTTTGCAACATGGAGAGTCGAGACTACTCTTCACAGAATCCCCGAAACACGAAATGCAAAATGCGTTTTCGGACTTGGCCCCTGGTCACCTCCCATAGTCATGTGAATGAAAGGAGCTATCATAGCTAGGCTCCATTTTGGGTACCAAAATTTGGAGGAGTCAAGGGATTCACAGGAGAATCCTTGAAACGTGAAATTGCGAAATGTAGTTTCGAGTTAAGATGTGGTCACTGTTGGTGCTCACGTTGGAGGAAGGAGATAGAGCAAACAAGCTCCATTTTGGGGTTAAAAGTATTAGGATTCAAGGAGACTCATGGGAGAAAACCTGAAATGAGAAATCGCGAAATGCCTTTTTGAATAGGGTTGTGGTCACAACCATTTTTCACATCATCGAAGGTTTAAGGGAGGAGCTAGCATGCAGCTAAGCTCCATTTCGGAGATCCTGACTTGGAGAGTCGAGATCCCTCATCCCCAAATCCCTGAAACACGAGCCGTGAAAGTGCATTACGAATAGGAATTTGGTCACCGCCAGAGGTCACCTGAAAGGAAGAGGCTTAGCCATAAGAGCTAGCGTCCATTGTGAATTTTTCTTCAGGAAGAGAGAAGGCACCAAAATGCATGATTGCACATAGTTTCTCTCAGTAACTGCCAGAACGAAGTGATTGCATCTTCTAGAGAATTTGAGGAGATGTAGGGTGGTTTCTAGAGGGGCCGAAGAGCCTCAGTGTAACTATTAGATACCACTGATGGTTTCTTCTAGAGAATTCAAAGAGTCTTCAGGGTGATTGACAGAGAAGACGAAGAGTCTCTAGGAAACTTCCAGTGGAGTGTAAACTCATCATAGAGTTGTATGATAGATGGAAAAGGGTCAAAGATTTTTATAGTTAGTAAAGCCAAAATATCTCAGTATAAGGGCCAGTGATGATGAACAAAATGAAGTGTATGCAGTGGGATAGTGCATGTAGTATGCAGAAGGTACAAAGAGACTATAAAAATGCAGAACAAAGAAGAGATTGGTGCCGCAATTTTTAAGAGTGTGTTATGCAGGTAGAAGAAGTGAGTCTAAAGGAGAAACAATGTAGGAGAAGGAAAGAACAAAGATGCATAAATGATACAGTAAAATAAGGCTGAGATGGACATGCAAAGATATAGAAGAAGATCAAAAATCTCAAGGAGATGCAAGCAGAGAGACACTGATACAGGAGAGCAGAGCAACATAACAGAACATTGATAATCCTAGTAAGCCAATGACAACTATTGAATTACTGTAATAAATTCACAGAAAGAAAAGTTTTATATTTTAGGGTGGTTGGGAGGTTCTAGGGAGGACTATTTTCCTCTGAGTTTCAAGTGGGTGCTTGAACACAGGGAGTTGTAGCTACCATCTAAAAGCAGCCAGAGAAACTAGGTTGGCAGAGTGGTGCTAGGGAGAACATTGGTTCTCTGTTATACAGGTTGGTGCTTGTGTGACTGGAAGTTGATGCTTCCATCCAGTTGGTGGTAGAGCAGTGGGGGAGTTTGTACTTCCTTCTAGTGGGTTCTATAGAAATGAGAGAGTTGGTGCTCTTAGAAAGTAGCATCTTACAAAACAGAGATGGAGAATTTTCAAGCCTTGTATCATCAAAATCTGTCAAGTATCAAAGCCTCAGAATAATTCGCCACCATTCTGAATCAACAAAGAAACCCAAAGATGAAAACAAGTCTAGGTTATGAAGAGGGATCAAGTAGTGATCAACCAAGCAATAAAGATCCCATCAAGTTTGTCAAATATACCATCTAGGACAACAAAAAACCTACAGAAACAAAAGAAGATAATCAATGGACCTGGAGGAGTAACGAAAGAGGTAATAGAACTGAAACTATAGATCAAAGAAATAATGTGCTCTTTGTTCAAATAAATGATCAGCATGGAAGAAATCGACCTTCTCAAAGAAGACAACCGTTTTCTAGGTACCAAGGTTTTTTCTATGGATATTGTTTTTTCTATTCTAACTTTGGTCATAAAGATGTAAACTGTTCTTTAAAATTGAGATATGAGCAATCAAGACATTCAAGGTATATATATCTTCCACAACAAATAATGAGACATCCATGTAACAAACCATCACAGACTGCAAATCACTTGATGGATGGGAAAATGAAACAGGTTAAGCATAACAATTGTTATTATCCCTTATTCAACGAACCAAAATGTTACATCTGTCATAATTATGGACATAAAGATGTTGACTATCTCTTAAATAACTATGAACCAAATTTGAATCCCTCTGCTAAAAATGTCAAGGGTTGGAAGAACAAAGAAAGTGACAAGTGTGGATTAGTTTTGTCAGCTCAAAGACAAAAGAACCCTTGGTATATAGATAGTGGATTCTCCAAACATATGACGGGAGACAAAGTTAAGTTTCTATCTCTAAGTGAAAGTAAATCGGGAAACATAACCTTTGGAAATGATGCTCTAGGTGAAATCAAGGGTAAAGGGATGGTAAGTTTAAGTAATGGAAAAGGAAAATCCCAAGATGTTCTGCTTGTAGATGGGATAAAACATAATCTGCTCACTGTAAGTCAAATGTGTGACAGAGAATGTGAAGTGGTATTCACTTCCAAGGACTGGAAGATAAAGTCTATAAACTCAGGACAAGTGGTGGCTAAAGGCATAAGGACATAAAATAAAGTATATGTACTGAAAGAAGATAGAGAAGTGTGTCATCTAAAAAAACATGATGAGAGTTGGTTATGGCATAGGAGACTTGGACATCTAAACTTTTATCATTTAATCAAGCTCAAAAATCTTGAGATAGTAAAAGATCTTTCAAGAATATCAAAGCCAAAAGATTCTGTGTGTAAACCCTGCTAATTATGAAAGCTAACCAGGACATAGTTTAAATCCAATAACTCTACTTCAATAGAGAAACCACTCCAATTAGTTCATATGGATTCATGTGGAACATCAAGACAAGAAGGCACAAGGAAGGAAAACTACTTCATGTTAATCATTGATGATTACTCCAGAATCACTTGGGTTGCTTTTCTCAAAGAAAAATCTGAAGCATTTGATAAATTTAAAATATTTAAGGCTTTAACAGAAAATCAAACAGGAAACAGATTAAAGGTTGTAAGATCAGGCAGAGGAGGAGAATTTATGTCAAGTGATTTCAAGGAATTATGTGATAAACATGGGATCAAGAGAGAATACACTATCTCAGGAACTCCACAACAAAATGGAGTAGTTGAAAGGAAAAACAAAACAGTTCTGCAAATGGCCAGGTCAATGATGAATGAGAAGTATATTGGTCAAACCTACTAGGTAGAAGCAATACACACAACAATCCATGTTCTTAACAGATCCCACCTCAAACCACACAGTGACAAAATGCCCTATGAACTATGGTATGGAAGACCTGCTTCAATTAAACACTTCAAAGTCTTTGGGAGTAAGTGCTACATAAAGAATAATAATGAAAACCTTGGAAAATATGATGACAGGGCTGATGAAGGCATCTTCTTAGGATATTCTACCAATAGTAAAGGATATAGATGCTTTAATAAAATATTGAACAAATTAGTTGATTACATTGATTTAAAGGTTGATGAAGGAGTCCCAGTAACATAGGTGAGAAATATTGAGTCTTCTTCAGAGGACACAGGTAAAGATGAAGATGAAAAGGTCCAAGAATCATAAAAAGAAGACTTTGAATCAAATGAAGATACAAGTACTCAGGAAGATTCAAACCAACATACAACATCAAATACTTCCTCCAGAATTACTCAAAAGAATCATCCTGCAAGTCAAATGATTGGTGAGAAAGACAAAGGTGTACAAACCAGGACAAGGATAATCAAAGACACCAAGAAATCACATATAGCCTGCATATCCATGGTGGAACCCAAGAACTTTAATGAAGCCAGTGAATATGTAAATTGGTTAAAATCAATGAATGAGGAACTGGACCAGATTGAAAAGAATGACAGTTGGGAACTTGTTCCTAGAGCAACAGATAAAAATGTCATAGGCTCCAAATGGATCTTTAAGAATAAGTTGAATGAGCAAGGACAAGTTGTCAAGAACAAAGAAAGATTGGTCTGTAAATTCTATGCTCAAATAGAAGGACTAGATTCTGATGAAACATTTGCGCCCATAGCAATATTAGAAGATATCAGAATATTTCTTGCCTATGCTTCTCATAAAAGGTTTAAATTCTATCAAATGGATGTCAAGTCATCTTTTATAAGTGGATATTTAATCAAAGAAATCTATATGGAACAACCAAAGGGTTTCGAACTGTCTGATAACCTTGACTTTGTATGCAAGATGAAGAAAGATTTATATGGGTTAAAACAAGCCCCTCGTGTCTGGTATCACAGACTTGATACGTATCTCCAAGACAAAGGGTTCAATATAGGAACAATTGACAACAATTTATATATCAAAACAGAGGGTAATGATTTTCTCATCGTGTTGGTCTATGTAGATGATATCATCTTTGGATGTAATAAGGATTCATTGGTACAATGGTTTTCTTTTGTGATGGAGTCTGAGTTTGAAATGTCTATGATAGGTGAACTGTCATTTTTTCTTGGTATGCAAATTACTCAGAGGTATGAAGGAATGTTCATTTCTCAAGAAAAATATCTAAGAGAAATGTTGAAAAGGCTTCAAATGGAATATTCTAAACCTCTGGGCACACCTATGGTTACTGGATGAAAATTAAGCAAGGACGATGAATCACCTGATGTTGATCAAAGTTCAAATAGGTCAATGATAGGCAACCTGTTGTACATCACAACATCTTTTCCAGACATAATGCATGTTGTTGGATTGGTGGGAATATATCAGTCTGCACCTAAACAGAGTCATTTGCTAGCTGTCAAAAGGATATTCAGATATTTGAAAAAAATGAACTATGGCCTATGGTATCCTAAGAATCATAATTTTCAATTATCATTCTACTCATATGCTGATTGGGATAACTGCATGGATGAAAGGAAAATCACAAGTGGAGGTGTGTTCTTCTTAGGAGATGCTTTAGTAGCATGGTTGAGAAAAAAGCAAGGTTCCATTTCTTTATCAACTACAGAGGCAAAATACATTGTTGCTGCTACTTGTTGCACTCAAGTATTATGGATGATATAGACACTTGCAGACTTTGAGGTAAAATATACTGCAACGAACCAAATTCATTGTGATAACACAAGTGCCATAAGTGTGTCAAAGAATCCTATATTCCACTCTAAGACCAAGCATATTCCCATAAAATATCATTTTCTGAGAGAGCAGGTCACTAATCAGATTGTTCGGGCTCATTACATTCCAACCATAGAACAAATTGCATACATATTTACTAAACCCCTAGCCAAGAAAACTTTTGAATATCTCCATCAGAAGTTGGGTGTCATCCCATCTCACATCTAAAGAGAATCCATCCTGTTAGGGGGAGTTTGTGTTGGTTGAATATCTGATACCTCCAAAAAATTGCTGCAACAGCTCAGGGGGAGTGTGTTTTTTCTTTGAAGTTGATGTCAAAGGGGGAGAAGAACAACATGAATGGATGCTACAGTTGGAGATCGAGGTCTAAGCAGAATAGTGCAACCTTTCAGGGTTGCCATCAATGTCAAAGGGGGAGATTGTTGGCATGTTTACATGAACAATGCGCTTGTCATTGATGGCAATAAAACACAGGAAGGAGAAGCTCGGGAGGAGAAGCGACAATGATCATCAGATCACCCATTCTGAATCCTCGATGGTTGTTAGATATGAATTCAGACAAGAGGAGCACACAAATGGATGATAGATCTCAAGCGTTAGATCTGAGTGCAGGGACCGACCGTCATCGGATCTAGGAGAACCTGCACGATATTTAAAGTTCAACATAAAGAAAGATTACAAAGTCCTGAAAATAGGAGGATTGCCCATCATCAGGTAGAACGGGTGGCTACAATTCAAAATTTCACTGACTGGAAAGTCAAAGGAAGGAATCTCTCTAGTCTTCCAACTCGCGATATGCAAAATCGTCATAAGATCTGGGCCGTCAGATATGGATTAATTATGAAGGACCAACAGTCGTTAGATCTGGTGAAGCTACAAGGTGGATAAGATCAGGAGTCATCCAAATATCCAAAACTGTGAAGGAATCCTAGCCATCCATCGAGGACAGTCATGGGTCATTGGATCCAAAGAACACATGTTGAAAGATCATCATTTTGCTAACTAGAAAGTCAAAGGCATGAGGTGCTCTATTCTTCCAACTCGTGAAACATGAAATGGAGAAATGATATGAGCCATCGGATCCAGGAGAAATATGATTCTTTGATCCAAGAAGGATACGTGGTGAAAGATCATCTCTTCACTGATTGGAAAGTCAAAGGAAGGAGGTGTTCTAACCTCTCGAACTCGCGATATGCGAAATCGCGAAATAATTCTAGCCATTGGATCAAGGATGAATATGGGTCGTCAGATCCAAGAGGTAGTTCATGAAAGACCACGTTAGAAAGGATAGGTGGTAGTCTACATCAGCAAGGACATGTGGAACAATCATACAAGGACAAGTGTCAAGTTTACTCGGCATTTTCAACCACTGCAAATCATAATTATGAGTGACACATGGCAACCACTTGGCTTATGACATGTCATTGAGTGACACAAGAATGACATCACTCCAAGAGTTTAGTTTTGGGAGGTTTAGCATCAATACTTCCCCAAAGTCCCGAAAGTTGAAGTTCCGGGATGGAGGATAGTTGTATGATCACCACGTATTGTGGACCGTTGATCTAAAGAGTGAAGCTCTCAAATAACTATCCAATGGTCATATCTCGTGGTCACATCATTGAGAGCTTGAGAGCAGAGCTAGAGTTTCCAAGCTCCATTTCGTAGTTTGCAACATGGAGAGTAAATATGACTCTTCAAAGAATCCCCGAAACGCGAAATGCGAAATGTGTTTTTGGACTTGGCCCCTGGTCATTGCCCATGGTCATGTGAGTGGAAGGAGCTAGCATAGCTAGGCTTATTTTTGGGTACTGGAAGCTGGAGGAGTCAAGGGACTCACAGGAGAATCCCCGAAACACGAAATTGCGAAATGCAATTTCAAGTTAAGTTGTGGTCACCATCTATGGTCATGTTGGAGGAAGGAGCTAGAGAAGCCAAGCTCCATTTCAGGGTTCGCAATATGAGGAGTCAAGGAGACTCATGGGATAAAAATCAAAATGAAAAATTGCGAAATGCCTTTTTGAATAGGGTTGTGGTCACAACCATTGGTCACATCATCGAAGGTTTAAGGGAGGAGCTAGCATGCATCTAAGCTCCATTTCAGAGATTGAAAATTGGAGAATCGAGATGGATCATCCCCAGATCCCTAAAATGTGAGTCATGAAAGTGACTTATGAATAGGGGTTTGTTCATTGCCATAGGTCACCTAAAAGGAAGGGGCTTAGCCAGAAGAGCTAGAATCCACTGTGAAGTTTTCTTCAGGAATATATAAGGCACCAAAATGCATGAACGCGCAGAGTTTCTCTCAGTAACTGCCAGAACGAAGTGATTTCATCTACAAGAGAATTGGAGAAGCTATAGGGTGGATGCCAGAGGGGCCGAAGAGCCTCGGTGTAACTGTTAGAGACCACTAATGGTTTCTTCCAGAGAATTCAAAGAGTCTTTAGGGTGATCGATAGAGAAGACGAAGAGTCTCGAGGCAACTGCCAGTGGAGTGTAAAATCATCATAGAATTGAATGACAGATGGAAAAGGGTCGAAGACTGTTACAATCATTAAATCCAAAAGATCTTAGGATAAGGGCCATTGATGATGAACACAATGAAGTTTACGCAGTGGGATAGTGCATGCAGGATGCACAAGGTGCAAAGAGACTATCAAAATGAAGAACAGAGCAGAGATTGGTGCTGAGATTTTTAAGAGTGTGTTATGTAGGTAGAAGAAGTGATTATAGAGGAGAAACAATGCAACAGAAGGAAAGAACAAAGATGCATAACTGATGCAGTAAAAGAAGGCTAAGATGGACATGTAGAGATATAGAAAAAGATCAGAAATCTCAAGGAGATGCAAGAAGAGAGACAGTGATACAGGACATCATAGAAACATAGCAAAACATTGATAAGCCAGGTAAGCCAATGACAACTATTGAATTACTGTAATAAATTCACAGAAAGCAAAGTTTTATATTTCAGGGTGGTTGGGGGGTGCTACGGAGGATTGTTTTCCTTTGAGTGTCAAGTGGGTGCTTGAACACAGGGAGTTGTATCTACCATCTGGTAGTAGCAAGAGAAACTAGGGTGGTGCTAGGGGGAACATTGGTTCTCTGTTATACAGGTTGGTGCCCTTGTGACTGGAATTTGGTGCTTGCATCCAGTTGGTGCTGGAGCAGTGAGGGAGTTGGTACTTCCTTCTACTGGGTGCTAAAGAAACCAGAGAGTTGGCGCTCTCAGCAAGTAGCATCTTGAAAAACAGAGGTGGTGTTAAGCCCTAATACTAGCTCATTACCCCTTAATTGGGGCATATTACATCAGTAATGATATTTTATTTATGTCATCTTTATTCCATTAGTTGTAATTATACCTCCTAGTCTCCTATATATACCAAGGAGACATTTTCATGTGGAATCATCTTCTACTTGAACATTTAAGTGGGATAAAAGGAGGTTTCCCCCTTGAAGAGGCTTATTGTATGAAATTATCTCTTTTTCAAGGCGTTGAGTACTTTTTCTAGGATTTTTCTATGCTATATTGATATTTTGTTCTTAACATATGGTATCAGAGCTCAAGGTCTTGGGGTTTTACTGCTACATCTGAGACACCTTGGAATTTTTTCTATAACTTTTTTTCTACAATGTTTTAGAAGCAGCGACTTGGATGATATTTAGTAGATGGATCAAGGTACGTTGGGTTAAAATTTCATCTCTTGAGGCCTTATATTTTCTAAGATACAACCTGTACAAGATAGGGTTCTAGAATCATCCTTAACTGAGTCATTGTGGAATTTTCACTATAAAATATTTTCTGTAATGTTTCAGACCCTCACCTCCGAAGGATATTTACATAAATTAGTAAGGCATATGTGGTAACAATTTCCAATTTTGGGTCATCGTAAATTTGTATATACACCCTTTGGAAGATAGAGAATCTGACTAGTCCTATTGACTACTCTCAAGAAGGTGTTCTAGGTAAAACAATCATAACTTCTTCCTAGAGTATCCAAATTGAGTGGGACTAGTTTCATTGGATAGTGGACAGTCTTTAGTATTTCTGGTATGAGTTTTAGAATTTTATATTAATTACTTTTTGCAGGGCACACTATACAAGTGAGATCTCCTGGAAAGGCCAAAAATCAACAAGTTGTGGGGAATTTACCATAAATTCCACTTTTCACATAGAATTTTGATCAGAACTATGGAATTGTAGAGAAGAAATATCAGAGAACTACATAAAATAAAGTTCCATACCTAGAAGGTCTGAAACTTGGGAGATACAACAGAAGAAAGATTGTCTCGCAGAACCACCTCAAAATCAAGGTTCAAAAGTGATACTTGGACAACATGCCACCCAAAAAGGGAACTTCTACACCAAATAAGCCTCCAGAAAATCCTAATTGGACTCTTGATTAAGGTGAAGAAATGTGTAGGGACATAAATGATTTACAAAAGAAAATAGTAACAAAATATGAACTACAAGAGATGGAAGCTAAGTTGGAGGCAAAGATGGATAGTTTAAAAGAGGAGATCATGGAAGTATTCAAAAATTTTGTAACAGAGAAGACACCTGAAAGTGAAAATGCATCCCATGAAATTCATGATGATGACACAAGGAAGGTGAATCAAGAATGGAGAAACTCCAACTTTGGGTTGAAGACCAACCATGTTCCTAATATCGATATAAGGAAGTTTGATGGGAAGGACCCAATCACATGGATACTTCAGATGGAGCAATTCTTT
>ML813058.1:58261-72845 GCA_009831015.1 Picea engelmannii
CAAATGTCTGGAAGGCTACCTTCGTTGCTTTGTCTCTAATAAACAAACATAATGGTTCAAATGGTTACCCTTGGCAGAATGGTGGTATAACACTTCCTTTCATACTGCAACAAAAATGACACCATTTATGGCACTTTATGGATGCCACCCTCCTTCCATCACTTATTCTCTAAAATAAAAATATAACATTCAAGCAGTGGAAGATCACATCGAGAATCAACAACAAGTTCTCCAAATCTTAAAGGGCAACCAGACCATGGCACAAAATCGCATGAAACAACAAGCAGATCAAAATCATAGTGAAAGAAGTTTTTAAGTAGGGGATCGAGTGTTTTTAATACTACAACCATACAAACAGATGTCCCTCAAACAAGCCAAGAAGGATAATAAATTATCACCAAAGTACTATGGCCCTTATAAGGTGTTGCAAAAGATTGGTACTATGGAATACAAATTGGAGTTTCCTACATCCTCACAAGTACACCCAGTTTTCCATGTTTCATGCTTAAAGAAGGTTATAGACAACAAGATCCCAGTTCAAAATATATTTCAAGAAATTGACGAGGAAGGAAAAGTCATATTGGAGCCTGAAGCCATCACTAACACAAGAATTTTCTAGTTGATGAATAGATCCATTTCAGAGTATCTCATTAAATGGAGGAAACTACCAGCTGAAGATTCCACTTAGGAAGATGATTCTTTTATATAGAAGCATCCAGAGTTACTCAAGCATTGCGGACAACACTTGTCTCAAGGGGAGGGGCATGTTAAGCCCTAATATTGGCTCATTACCCCTTAATTGGGGCATATTACATTAGTAATGATATTTTATTTATGTTGGCTTTATCCCATTAGTTGTAATTATACCTCCTAGTCTCTTATATATACCAAGGAGACATTTTCATTTGGAATCATCTTGTACTTGAACATTTAAGTGGGGTAAAAGGAGGTTGCCTGCTCGAAGAGGCTTATTATCTGAAATTATCTCTTTTTCAAGGCGTTGAGTACTTTTTCTAAGGTTTTTCTGCGCTATATTGATATTTGTCTTTTAACAGGTGGTAGCGTCATTATGAGTTGGTGCTCATAAGAATGATAATGTATAGAAAATAATTATCATATAAAGAAGAAGAGGTTTTCACCCTTTATGGGTCTCCTTAGGAATATCTATCTCTATACTATACATGTGTTTGATTGATGTTGAATACTCTACTACTTATTTATTGTGATAATCATTAAGAAGTTCTATTATAAATTTTAAAAATGGATATAATTGTTTAAGCACAGTAACAACTGATTCACCCCCCCTCTCAGTTGTCCAACAATTAGTAGTGAAGGAAATTTCATGACCTTGCCTGAATTGTGAACTTCCTTACAATCAGTTTTGATCATGTCGGCCAAGTTTTCTTCCCAATTGAACCTCTCTGCATTCTGATATACTTGAGTTATTGCCTCGACCATTGTCATATTTACATCAGAAACATGACCTGCTGGTGCTAAGCACAAAGAAATTATTATGGCAGTCCATCGAGCTCTTAGATCAGTAATTTTGTTGATCAACAACCCCTTATAGTTTTTGTCTTTTGTCGACCCTATCAAAAATTTCATCCTGTCATTATTGTTAGTTGACTTGGGTACCTTGGGGCATATCCTTAAGAGGGAAAAGATTCGGTATAGGATTTCGTAGATTATTGAGATTGGCTCGTCCAACCAGAGGTATCCTTTATGATACCAACTAACAATGAATTTTTTTCTTCTTCTTTCCATAGACTAATGCCATCTACTTGCGGGGTGCCAAGGATATCTCAAATCCCTACTTTTTCTAGGAATTCAGTTTCTTCTTTCCAACTTCCCTCCTGTATTTCCCATTCTATGAAGTTTATCCATTTTTTACTCCATTATGGTTCCTGCAACTTTGAGAACTGGATATTATGCATCCATATTTGCAACGACATCACAGTCACTATGTCAAAAACTTTCCTCGCTTTTGATCCTCCAGTTGAGCTGCCGACTTGACCTCTCATCTTCGACATTTGCAAATCTTGGTTACTGGTTTCGGGTAAGGCTGGTGAATTTGCAGGTTCATCTAACTATGTGCTCTGCTCTATAATTATCTATGGAAGAGAAAATATTAATGAGGCAAAGTCATAATCTTATTCCAGATTTATAGTTGGTGGAAAGAGCATCGGGTTCGAGGTATCCATCTATACCTATATTTCACACTATTTTGTCATAAATATTGGTGGTACAGGTGAGTTGAGAAAGTGGATGTTTAAAGCATTTCTTTTTTGGCATTCCTTTATGTCCCATCAATCATTAATTGAATGATACTTTTGTTGATTGTCGCACATACCATTGTAACTGAAGGTTGCATCAACAGTCACTTCCGTGTGGTTGGTTATTAATGTTGTCGTCAACCTTTACATGTCTAGAATTAAATGCACTTTCTCTGTCACTATTGGTGTCTCCTCGTTCTGCATTGTCCTAGGCTTGAATGATGAATACTTTGTTTATTCATGGTATATACATGGATCAAACGATTGGTATTCATGAGTCGTCTTTGTTATTAGGATGACTTATTCAATGTCCCTGATGCCTTGTTTTCTCGTTCATTTTAACTATGTCTGAATGATGTCATATTTTTCAATGTCAATTTGATTCATGCTCTCATGTTCTATGCCCACTCGATCTACACTCTCTTGAATTGTGCTCGCTTTCTCTCAAACTGATCCTTCCACTTGACTCTCTTCTTATGAGTATTTTTTGTAAGTCGGTCGATGGGGTGGAGTTTCGAAAATATCTTTTGCTTCTTTTTCATGGGCTTGACCAAGGGCTACTTTCTCTCTCCATTTTACTTTATTGTTGTTTTTATTCAGTGTTATGGATATCCTTTAATACTTTACCTTTTCAGTTTCCCATAATTTAATTTGTATAATGGTTTTTTGGTTTATTGATTTTAAGTAGGGTTTATTTCTCATAAGTATGATTAGTCGATTTAGTCAGTTTCTTTTGGAAATTCCCTGCTAATTTTTCCCAACATGGTTCTTTTCTTTTATACATGGTACTTTTTTAGACAAGAACCATTAATTAATTTCTTAAATGGTTTCCCCAATAGTGTTCATATTTGTACCACTCTAGTCAGTCAAATATATTCTACAACATAAGGCCCAAGCCATGTTTCTTACAATTTTCTAGGTTTTCTTTTTATGTGACTTTCATATAACAAGACTAAATCTCCATATTTTATGTCCTTTTTCTTTATGTGTCGATTGTGCCACAATTTTTGTTGTTCCTTTTGAACCTCTTAGTGATGGATCCCTATTAACCTTTCTTGTTCCATCTTGTTAATTAGGTATAGTCGGTCATTCATACTTTTGTTCACATCAAATTTTACTACAATTGCAACTCTGTTGGAATTGGACCAAAATTGTAAAGGAATAACAACTTCTTGTCCATAGACAAGATTGAACAGAGTATGCCTAGTCGATCATTTGTATGGTGATCTATATGCCCAAAGGATTGCAGGAATATTTTCATCCCAGTCATCTTTAGTTATGTTGCAAATATTTTTGAGTCCTTTGTGTAATGTTTTATTAAATGAATCGACTGCACCATTTTCTTGTGGGTGATAAGCTGTCATTTTTCTATGTTTGATTAAAAGCATTTCCAGTAGGAATTTAATTTTTTTGTTCATGAAGTGATTTCCCTATTCGGTTATTAGTATCAAAGGACAAACAAAAATTATAATTATATTCTCATAGATAAATTTTATTGGTATCTCTTTAGAACAAGATTCGACTAGCTCAACTTCTGCCCACTTAGTGATGTACTCGACCGTAGTAATGATATACTTGGCACCAGTTCTTCTTTCCCTCTGTGGAAATGGCCCAACTAAGTCAATAGCCTATATTTTGAATGTTCGATTGGGGTTTATTGACCTTAATAGAATTTCATTTTTCCACAAAGGTTGTTCAAGCCTATAACAACTATCACATTTTCTTACTTTACCTCGATAGTATTTATGCAAACTTGACCACCATGACCATGCTTGTAGTATTGTTTTGGCTATCATGTCGACCTAAAATCTCCCCCATATAATCTTGCATGGGGTTTTGTTGATTATATCTTCCCTTTCATGTTCTGGCACACATATTCTTAAAAAATCATCTATTTCCATTTTGTATAAATATTCATTGATGATTGTGAAAGATGCAACTTTTAGGGCTAGAACTTTCTTTTTTATTTATTGGGAGGTTCTATGGGTCCTTTCCCTCTTCGAGGAAATTAGCACTATATTATAATTCCTTAGGCACAACTTTCAATCGAAATAAATATACGTCGAAAATATCATTGTCGATGCATGTCGGGTCTTCTCCTATATCTAGTCGTGATAGGTGGTCAGGTCATACATTATTTTTCCCCAGTCGTATGATTATGTCGAATTGGAATTATTGAAATAAGAGTAACCATCAACAAATATCTCCTTTAGGAATTGGTTTATTGTCTAAGTATTTAAGTGCTTGATGGTCTATGGAGAATGTAAAGGGATTTACAAGTAAATAATGGCAGAACGTTTGTAGAGAAAAAATCATTGATAGGGCTTCCCTTTCCATAGTCAAACAATTTCTTTATGTTTTATTAATTTTTCAACTCGCATATGCATTTGGATTATCCATTATGTATTCGTAATGTTTTTCTAATACCGACTTGAAAACTACGTTGGATGCATCGACATGGACATAGAAGTTTCTCGACCAATATGGAAATTTTAAAATGGGTGCTTCGACCAACTTCTTCTTTAAGATTTTGAAAGATTTATGGTATTATTGGCTCCATTTAAACTCAACATATTTTCATAATAGCTCGTCAATTGGGAATTTGATGTCCAAATAGTGGCATATAAACTTCCTATAATATCCAGTGTGTCCCAGTAAAATTTTGATTTGTTTTTTATTGACAAGAGTTTTTAGATCAAGGATAATTTTAATCTCAGCCATGTCAACTTTTACCCCATATTTGCATACCTCATGTCCTAGAAGGATTCCAATATGAGTGGAAAATATAAATTTCTTGATATTTAGTGACAATTGAATTTGTCTGGAACATTCTAGGATAAGTCGAAACCATTTTATGTGATTTTTGAATAGACTATATATTTTTGAGTCATCAAAGTATACCACCATGGTTTTATAGATATACTCTTGAAATGATTTAACAACTATTATAAAAAATAATCATGGTGCATTCTTCATTCCAAATGAAATTACTCTATAGGTGAAAGATCCAAATTCTGACACAAATGTTGTTTTTTCCTGATCTTCTTTTTCTTTCAAGGCACCTGGTTATATCCCAAGAACCTGTCGGTGAACTAATAACATTCGTGACCAACGACTTCATTGACGATTTCATCAATAAAGGGGATAGGGAATGGATATGTCAAAATATGTTTGTTGAGTCCACGAAAGTCGACACAAATTCTTATTTTTTGGGGATCATGTTTCTTTGGTTTCACGACCATGGGACTTTCTCATCCCGCCATGTTGATAAGATAAATAATACCTTCTTGTAGCATTTATTTGATCTCTTTCTGAATGATCAATTTATATTTATGTGCTAACTTGTATGGTCATTTTTTGATTGGTTTTTCACCTGGAATAAGTTCAATCTTCATTTATCACATTTCCTATACAAGTCCTTGTAGTCGCATGCAAAAACATCTTGATATTATTTTATTAGATTGACAATGTTAGTTGTTTTCTTGTCAAACCAATAGTCGCCTATTCATGCAATTTTTGGTCTATCATCATTTGATATGTCAAATTACTTTGTTCTTATTTTCACATCCAACCTTTCTGGTGGCTTAGCTTTGTTGAGATGAAGTTATCCTTCTTCAATTTTTGTAAAGCTTTTTGGGAAGTCGATTGTTCCTGGTTTTCTTTTTGTTCTATGGCTATAGTTAGTACTAACTTCACATCAGTTTGTAGTGTTGGGTGGTATTTCTTCCAATGGAATCTTTGTCCTGACCATTTTACATTCTCAATGTCGATCCTCTGTGTATTCAAGATTTTTGTCTTTTCTACCAACACAAAATTGCAAGTTGATCTCAATCCTAGATCAATCGACATTTTTTCTTTCTCCTTCGGTACAACCGATGATGGATTTTCTAGAAAGATTTTTATTTGATTTGTTGCATCTCCCAAGTGTTCCTCTTTTGGATTAAATTATAAGTCTTGTAGAAAATTTTGTTTGATTTCAACCTAGTTTGATTTATGGCTGCAAGCTTCTTCAATTTTATACCATTTGTTTGGTATGCCATCTAATGTAATCGGAAAAATATGGGACCAAACTGTTTTGTCTTTATATCCTATTTTTCTCCAATCACTTTCACAATGTTGAATATTATCTAATGAGTCATAACCAATTCTCAATATGGGAATATTTGTTTCTTTAGATAAATTATTGTCTATGAATCATTCAACAAAATACGTCGACATTGTCGTCCATGTTTGTAATTTGGGGGAATGTGTTTCCCACCATCTTGCAGCTTGTCTTGTGAAGGTTTCCACAAGGATCTACATCCTTCCTTGCTCTACTATGGATTTTTATACCTCTTCAACATGAGTTGAAGGTGCATTTCATTCACTGTATCATAATGATTTTATTATTTTATTGTCGGTCGGTATGAGAGTGGTATTTTTACAATTTATTTTTTCATAAACTTTTGGTACTACCTGGTTTGAGTAGCACATCCTAAACTGCATTTTTGGGATAATTTCAATAGACCAACAATACTTAGAAGGTGCTTCATAATTTTCAATTTTTCAGTTATATAAGATGGAGTCGGAGTTATGATTGACCGACATGGGAGATTCTCTCAAAATGTCTCCTTCTACATTCAGTTCTATATAATATTTTGTTTGTTATCTATTTGGTATAAGCACCAAGCTTGTTGATATTCATCCCATGACTCCATCCATGGTTTTCCTTCCTTTGGGTCCAAAGGAATGATTATTTTCCTCCCACTTCCTTATAATTTAATTTTATCTCTTTCAAGTGAGATAATTGCTTTGATTCGTCGACCCCATGACCGACCGACAAGGGGTTTCTATGCTAGCATTCCTTCGACAAGGTTGATTACATCGAATTTGACTAAAGTCGGTATTCCAATAATTTGAGTGTCTAAATTTATTAGTATTCCAATTGGTTCTATTAATCATTGATCGTCTAATTTAAGATAGTTCAACATGGGCACTAGGTTGGGTCGACCCATTCATATCCATGTTTCTCATGGAAGAATATTGATTTGAGAAATGAAATCAACAACCACCAGATTGACTAGCATTCCCTCAATCTCCAATTTGACTCATGGATCGTAATATTTTATATTATAAGAGAGGTCATTAGCATCCTTTGTTGGTCTTTGACCACCTTTGTATTCGTGCAATATTTTGAGTAGGTACGACATTTTTCATACTGATTGTTTCTCTCTTAGGAGTTACAAAAATTCTTCGATGGTGTATTCATTTTGTCTTCTTGGGTTTCGTTGATCATCTGAGGAATTATTAAAGAAGTTAATATCTTCTCTCATGATTTTCTCTTCTTTATCTAGGCCTAGGAAGCTATTAGATTTCTTTCTTTGGTAATTTTGTGGTGGAGTGTTGATGTGTCATCCTGCACCCAACCACGTAACAATATGTAGTTTTTTTAAATTCATCACCTCCTCCTTGGATACTGAATGTAGTAGATTGGCATTTTTTCTTGGTATGATTTTTTCGACCACTATCAGGAAATATTCTAAAGAGTGATCTCCCTTGGCACATATATTTCAAAATTTCAGATTGTTTCTATCTTTTATAGGGAAATATGGACTAATGTGATCATCTTTCCAACATTTAAAAAAATATGGTCATCTATTACCATGACCTTGACCACTGTATCCATGTCGTCCTCCTCGACCTCGACCACAACCACCGTATTAATCGTCTCTTCGACCATATTTGTTTTCTTGAATGGTGGTTTTTGTGTGGTATATTGTTCATATATTATTCTAATTATKATTGCTTAAATGGAATTATGATGTTCAATGGTCAAAAGCTTCAMAGATATGGAACCATTTGTTATTTTCAGATTATATGGACAATCTTCTACATTGTGGTCAGTGAGGCATTCACATATATTACAATATTTTTGATCTTGTATTCGATGKATGTATGATGTTGGTGTGCGCTCATTAAGGGGACAATTATCCTTTGTATTTCCTTCACCCGTGGTACACCATACTTCATTTCATCGTATGGATAAATTTTTTATTGTTTGTTGTAAGTGTTATATTTTCTCCTTAAGTCTTTAAGACATCAAAGAAGTCAACAAGACATCATCATCTGACTCAATTCACTGGTCAGTGAGGCATTCACATATATTACAATATTTTTGATCTTGTATTCGATGGAGGTATGATGTTGGTGTGCGCTCATTAAGGGGACAATTATCCTTTGTATTTCCTTCCCCCGTGGTACACCATACTTCATTTCATCGTATGGACAGATTTTTTATTGTTTGTTGTAAGTGTTATATTTTCTCCTTAAGTCTTTAAGACATCAAAGAAGTCAACAAGACATCATCATCTGACTCAATTCACTGTTCTTTATGTAACGCATATTCACAACATGTTATCTCATATAAACGTATTGGAGAACATATTCGTTGTAGTAGTCTTGTGACATACCACTAGACCAACAAAATCTGGTCGATCATTTTCGAAATTTGTCTTAGAAGGTCTTTGAATATTTTATCATACTCTCTTACCAACTCAATCGGTCTTTCTTTTATTTCTTTTAACTTTTGGGCCACCAGATGTGTAACATCCTGAATTTTAAATAATGTTAAGAAGTTATTCTTTATTTCTTCTTTTGAGCGGTTTTGATTGTCTGTGTAGTTCATGAACCAAGTTAAGGCACGGTGTCATGGAGCAGCTCCAAATTTTTCCATTTTCTGGTCTTTGTCTGTAATATTAGATAGATCCCAAATCTTTTCACACATAAACCAACAAAATTTTGGGTCCTCTTGTCCTTCATAAATTGGGATGTGGTTAGATCCCATTTTCAATATCTTATTACGAACGTTCTGTTTTCTTGTTATTTGAGCTACCACAACTTTCGACAAAGTTGTTGAATCCTCTGGTCAGTTTTTTCTACGTCTGAAAATGGATGGTACTCGAGAAATAATTGTTTCTTATTAAGTATAGGGAATGCTTCCTCAGTTTGAGAGATTTGATATTTATACTCAACTAAACATCATTCCAAAGGTTGTGTTGCTTCACGACTATGATTAATTTGTTCTCTCGAGATTATATTTTCCAAGGGGGTCGAGTCAGTGAGATCCTTAATTTGGATAATCATATTGTCGGATTCATTTCATTCTGGATCGACAATCAGTGTGTCTCGTAGGTTTCCCTCCTCATCGGTTTCGTACCATAATCTTGTAGAATGGTCATTGATCTGCAATATCTGTTGGACAAATTATCTTATCCACATGCCATTTTCTAGGGGGCAGAGGTACATAAAGCTGGGTCAGATTCTTCGTAATCCATATTTTTCAGTTCGTCATTCGGTTGATTGATTTTCATTTTTGCATTTCTACTTTTGTCGAGTGTCTCCTAGGATACTTATATCGCCAACTCTATTCAATATATGTCTAACTCGGACTGCTCATGCAATCTATTAGATTGACCTTCCCCAAACATATTTCTATTCGACTTTTTTTTGTTCCACTCATTACGAAGTTCTTCTCTTTTCTGTTTCCTTTTATCCCATTCTAATTTCTGGATATTCGTAGATTTTTTGTGTCGATATTTCCCCCTTGATGACATTTAGGCTTGGAAAACACTACTTCAATTATGCTTGGTATCTCACATTTTTGACCGACCCCTCATTGTCGAAATGACTTAATCTAGGTCGATAGTGTTGTCCATGTTTATTTCTTCAAGAAGTAGTCCCATGCTTCTCTTGTATCTTTGGACATTTCATCAAGAAAAAGATTCCCACTTTTCGTCTCTTTCTTGGTGTTGGTCACTATAACTGCTTATTTAACTAAACAATCAAGTGCTACATAAATTGTCAACCCAGGGAAATCTGTTATTTCAAAGGTAATCATGCACTATATATGCTCAATCTCAAAAGAAACCTAGAGTTGTAGTAAAAACATATTAATCACACTTTGCCTTGAATGAACTGAAGTTCTAACTTGAATTACAGGAAAGCAACCTACCTATTGCAGAGCTCAAAGTTTAAAGAAATGATTAATTGAAGAATACTGGATTACATTAAAATAACAACAAGATGTTGCAACAAGAAAGATCAACTATTCTGTAACCAGAGAACGAGACCCTATTCCCAAAGAAGGAATCTTTAGCACCTGTTTCCGATCATCACACTTCATGAACTCATTGCTTAACTGAAATAATTGATACACATTGAAGGCTAACTATCTCTAACAAAGAACAAGACCCTATTCCCGAAGCAGGAACCTTCAACACCTGTTTCTGATTAGCACACTTTCATGAACTCATTAAAATAATTGACATACACTGAAAGATAACTATCTCTAACAGAGAACATGACCCTATTCCCAGAGAAGGAACCTTCAAAACCTATCTTTGATTATCAAGCTTTCATAAATTCACCAAGAAGGATTGCTAACTAGAATGATTAACAATTACCCAAGCATGAATCATATGAAAACAATGTAACAGCAAGACAGAGTTCAGTAAAGTAGTGTTTCAGCAAAACAAAGTTCAGTAAAGTAGTGTTTCAGCAAAACAAAATTTAATCAAGGCATGAACATAAATAACACTAACACTCTACAAAGCTAATGGGTGAATCTTGTGAAGAAGGTGGGCCCTCCCTTCTCACAAGATTCCCCCGAAACAAAAGGAACTAGAGGAAAATGCTTAGAACAATCTTTTATTCATCTGTCAACTGTGTACATTACAATCTGAAGTGAAGTACGTTCCTCTTCGTAAAATCCTTTCTTAGCTAGAACAGAAGATGAAGATTCTCTCTAATGATGATTTCCTCTCATTTAAAGAGGAGAATCCATTCGATACAATTTGATCAACAAATTACAGGTGTACATCTGAGTCTTATTCTTAGTCAGATCGACTTCCTAAACTGGAATAGGATGTCCTAGTCTCCCGCAATAGAATGCTATTACAAGTGTTGTGTGAGGTGTTGTTGTGGCGGCTGGAGTAACAACTTCTTTATTTGTCTTCTTCTTACCGTTGTTGTATGTTGTTTCATCATCACAAATCGCGGGCTGTTTCAGCTACGGGATTTGCATTCTGACTGTTTCAACAACTTGGTCTGATGGTTAATGCTAGCTCAAGGTGCGGTTGTTGTGGTCAATCTGTGTGAGTTGTTGTTTCAGCATGGTTGACCATGGACTGTGTGATAGCTTCTTCTGTGTGAGTTGTTGTTTCACCATCGTTGACCATGGATTGTGTAACAACTTATTCTGTGTGAGTTGTTGTTTCAGTATCATTGACCACAGACTGTGTAACAACTTCTTCTGTGTGAGTTGTTGTTTCAACATCATTGACCATGGACTGTGTAACAGCTTCTTCTGTATGAGTTGTTGTTTCAACATTGTAGACTGTGAAGAGTGTAACAACTTCTTCTATGTGAGTTGTTGTTTCAGCATAGTCCACAGACTGTTTCATCCACAGGGTGTTTCAGCAACAGGCCTCAATGCTAATCTGTAGTTCGAACTGTTTCAACACTTATACCTTTTTGATCGATGGTTAAGTATGAGAGTAATGTAAAATTATATGAAAAACGAATTAAACATATAGTAAAGAGAAGAGACGTTGTATACCTTTAGAAAGATAGGGTAAGGTGATAATGTGAGTTTAAATGTGAGTGAACAAGGGTGTAAAGGTAGCAAAAAGTGTGTGTAAAAAGGTACATTGTATGGTCCTAACATCCCCCCCAACTTAAGATGTTGCATGTCCTCGGGCAAATTCACTCTAAATCAGAATATGAATACCGACTCTGAGCGTGCAAGTTACTCAAGCAGTAGCTGTGGAAGGTGATGTCTGTTGAAGCTCTGAACCCTTGAACGCGTTGTAACCTTTGCCAAGCTATTGTTTCGGCCTTCTTGGGCAGCTTATAATGGATTTGATATTTTTCTGTTGCCATCCAGAGGATAGGAAAATGGAACTGGTACCCTATCCATCTTTCAACACATTGTTGAGCACACTTGATGTAGGTAGGTACCCTGGAGATTTCTATCTCAATATTAGTGGGGCTAAAAGGATTGTGTTCCTGTATTTTCTCAGTAGATTGTTGCCAAAACATGTTATTTGCCTGTAGGGCAACAATCTCTGTTGATTTAATGAAATGTTGACACTCCTGAAACACTGATATCTGTAATTGTTGAATGTGTTGAGTCATCCCTGGTTTCTTTAAAAATTGATAATACTCTATAACAAAGGTGGCATCATTTTGTGGTTCTGGCCTTATCCAGAGAAGGCAATTATCCTCATTGTGCTTGGTAGCTAGGAAGTCATCCTGCCATATAATATGATTGTTAAGGAAGGAGGTGAGTGCCCTAGTCTAGATGTCACCGACAAGGGGGTTAAGGTTAAGTTGTCGGTTCTCAGGGATGGCCTCATTATGAAAATATGCCTCACAGAGGATGTGTTGATCCATAGTAGAGGCTTCTGCAATGGTTTTAATAAAATCTGCTGGATTTACTACTGCATGGGGTCTGCCTTCTTTGACTGATTTGATCTGAAACCATCTAATTCGTTCCATGAGGAACAAAGAGTAATTGCAGGATGGTTTCCTTCCAGCCAATATCTTTTGTACCAAGTCAAATATCAGGAGCAATCTGCCCTTTAGCTCTTTATTATGTTTCTTAAGGGCACGAGATTCCTGGCGTGTTTGCTCCAAAGCTTCCCAATTTGAGTAGATATGATTTATCCAGATCTTTCTGTGTTCCTGTAGGCTTTTGGCCTGTGTAACAACAAACTCTTTTTTCCATTTCTGTATTATTGCCTGCTCATCCCATGGCTGAGTTTGTGTTTCAACATTGCAAGTAATAGGCTGAGGTAGGGTCTGAGTGGCTTGTTCCACAAAGGTGTGGGTATTGATCTGGCTGGGAGGGCCAGATTCATCAATAGGCAATGTTTGTACAAATTTATTAATGAAAGTAGAGGTTTCAGATTCCACATTTGTTGCAGGCCAGGGCTCAGTCTTAGTTTTAGAAGGTCCTGCTGGTTCTTGTGTAACAACAGGGTGTTCTCCTTTGACTGCAAAAGTCGAAGGTGCAGGGGAAGCTCCTGGCATTGGAATTTGAGTTACTTTGTAGCCTGCTTGATAGTATATGTCCCCACATTGACTGCACATATATTCTCTACACAGATTCTCTGTTGTAGTTTCCTCTGACATGGTCGCTATGCAAGCTAGGGTGTACAAGTTAAGTTCCTTCTCATAGGCTTCCTTTGCTGCGGCTAGCTCTTGCTTGTAGGCTTCCAGTTCATAATTTAGGAACTCATTTTCTTGTAAGACAGAGGCCATTGTTGGTTTTGGTTGAGGGGTGACTGGTTCTTATGTAGCAGTCACAACCTCACTAGCTGGTTCTTGTGGAGCAGCTATAGGATCGGCAGCTGATGTTTCAGCTTCTTGATGTAAAGAAAGTAATGTTGTAGCTCCCGGGGAATCTGATTCCTATCTCTCAATAACAATATCAACAGCTAGTTCTTGTGTTTCAACTGTAGTTGGTTCTTATGTGACAGCTATAGCTGGTTCTTGTGTTTCAACCACTGAATGAGTAGTTGGTTCTTGTGTTTCAACTACTAAATGGGTAGATGGTTCTTGTGTTTCAACTACTGAATTAGTATCTGGTTCTTGTGTTTCAGCTACTAGGTTTGAAACGGATGATGTCGCAACATACTGGGCGTCTGGTTCTTATGTTTCAGTGCCCGTGGTTGGAATAGGTAAAGATTTCGTAATTTGGGATGTAGGAGGTATACAGGGTATTAGTCAGATGGGTTGGGGGTCTAGGGAAGTGGTAGTAGTGGCTACCCTTGTTGAGGTCCTTGTTCATTTTCTTTGTAAAAAGGACGGAAAGAAAGGAATTTGCTTTCGTTTACGTGGGGGTTTTTCCTCAATGATGAGACAGGGAGAATTGTCTGGTTCAAAATCATCGCTAAGAATATGAAGGGCAGGAGTGGATGATTCTGGTAAAGTGTGGGGTGGGCTTGGTATGGTAGGGGGGTTAATTGGATTGAATGGGTCTGTAGGCGGGCTGTTAGGTATTTTTGGAGAATCTGGGGGGTTTTGTGGTTGCTGTTCCTGCAGATTTTCAGGAATTTCAGCAGCTTCTTGGGAATCTATGGGTGGATTGTTTAGTGGAGGGTTTTGTTGAGAAAAACCCTTTTGGATAAGCAGTTGAATGAGATGGTGATGGGTGAGTGAAAGGGTGGGATCTTTATCCTTTTTACAGTAGTGCGACATATTTTTAAGACAACCGAGAAAATAATAAGGAATGTTCACCAATTTATCATGCCATAAATGAGACAACAGGA
>ML813059.1:35208-48127 GCA_009831015.1 Picea engelmannii
AGAAGAAGAATAGCGCTACAACTCCAAAAGATAGCGCACTAGTCTAATATAGTGAAATACACAAGAGAGAAAGATATCCAAGTGATGTGTTACAAATGAGAGATAACTCTCATATATATACATGTCCAAGGTGTGAACTGTCGCGTCCAAGTGATGTTTCTTGGCAGGGGCCGACTTGAACCTTTTGTCTTCTACACTAGGCTTGGGGCCTTCTCCTTCTCTTGTTGTCACAGTAAAACGTCTCCTTCATCACGTCACACATGACTACAACCAATGTGGACCTTCTCAGCTCTTCTAGGGGCTACGACCCACTAGAATATACTAGGGCTATAGCCACATAGTGTGAGTCATCATCGTCAAGGGCTACAACCACAAGACATGTCCACAAGGGCTACAACCACAAGAGATGATGGGCTACAACCCATAATATCCCAACCACTTGGGCTACAACCCAAGGGTCGTTGGTTACCAACCCAATGCAATATCCCAACCACATGGGCTACAACCCAGTACAACTTATCAATCCATCGATAAGTGTCATCCTCGACTCAATCCATCGAGGAGTATCACCAAAGGTAAACCCAGCTCAGTCCATCGAGGAGTATGACCTAGAGAATGTCTCACGAAGTTGCAATTATCAACACTCCCTCTCAGCGACAGGGGCATTCTCTACCACTCCAAGTTTATCATGGAAGTACTCTAACTTCGACTTGGAAAGGGGCTTGGTGAGAACATCTGCAATTTGCTCATCTATAGGAAGGTATTGCACTAATACTGCTTTCCTCGGCACCATGTCTTGAATGTAAGGATACTTGATCTCAACATGTTTTGATCTATCATGAGTTATTGGATTATCTGAGAACTTTACACAACTCTAGTTATCGCAATGAATCACGGTGGGTTCCAACATCTGCCCAAACAAGCCTGGAAGGAGTTTCTGAAGCCACATTGCTTCACGTACTTCCATACATGTTGCAATATATTCAACTTCTACGGTACTCAAAACCACAAAAGTTTGTTTCCTGCTACAACAGGAAACCATGGCAGACCCCAAACTAAAGCAACACTCGGAGGTGCTCTTCCTATCTACTGCGCTCCCTACCCAATCAAAATCAGCATATCCCTGCAATCTTATGTCAACATTGGAAGCATATCTCGGGCCATATCTAATTGTGCCTCGTAATTATCTAAACACATGCTTCGCAGCTACCCAATGCATCTATTTCGGTTGACTCGTGAACTCGCTAAGTGCACTCACTGCATAGCAAATATATGGTATGGTGTTAACCAGATACATCAATGATCCAATCAGTTGCATGTACATAATCGAATCAATCAAGTTTGAATCAGAAGAAGGCTCACTCAACTTCTTCAAATTCGACACCATCGATGTAGCCATGGACTTACAGTCCAACATCCCAAATCTCCTCAAAATCTCAATTGTATACTTCCCTTGACTCAAGAAGACCTCGTCATTTCTCTGCCACACCTCTAGTCCCAAGAAATAGTGCATCATGCCAAGATCCTTCATTTCAAACTCAGAGGCCAACTCATATTTGCACCAAGCAATGAGGCTCTCTACTCCGGTGAGAAACAAATCATCAACGTACAAGATCAAAATCAGGGACTCACCATTAACAACCTTATAGTACAAGTCGGCATCAACAACACTCTTGTTGAAGCCCAAATTCACCAGGTATCCATCAATCATATCATACCAAGCTCGAGGTGCATGCTTGAGTCCATACAAGGCCTTCTTCAACCTACACACATGGGACTCCTTCCCATGAATCTGCTCGATGTACACCTCTTCCTCAATCTCTCTCCATTGAGGAAGGTTGTTTCACATCCATCTAACATTGTCTCCAACCCATGGTTGAAGATGTCTCCTTGTAGTCTATTCCCTCCACCTGAGAGAATCCTCTAGCCACAAATCTCTCTTTGTGCTTCTCGATGCTCCCGTCATCTGCATGTTTGATCTTATAGATCCACTTGGAAGTCACCACAGACTTCCCCTGAGGTCTCGGAACAATATCCCACACATCATTCTTCATGATGGACTAATACTCCTACATCATTGCATCTCTCCATACCTGCTAACTAGATGCTTCCTCGTAATAGGAAGTCTTGGAATCAATGATGTGGCTCATCGTTGCAACATAGTTCGAGAATCTCTCATGTCTCTTACTCTCTCTGAAATCACCATGGGGAGCTACATCTCCCTCTACCTCATGCAAAGTTTGATGAGCCCTTGCAGGCCTTTTTTGACCTACTACAATATTTCTAGGAACATCAACATGATCTATAGGATCAACTGGATCAACAGGCTCAATTGTCTCAACGAGCTCAACTGACTCCCTCTGAACTGTTGAAGGGTGAGGGGGAGAAGACACCATCTCCTCCTGCTTCTCACTATCAAACTCCATGTGAGATCCTCTAGATATCCTTAAGGCTACCTCCTCCTCAAAGGAAACATCCCTGCTCACCTCAATATGTCTTTGACCTAGGATGTAGATCAAATATTCCTTTGAGTACTCACTGTAGCCAACAAATGTACCCTTCCTGCAAGAAGGGTCTAACTTCATCCTTTTCTCCTTGGGTACGTGAATGTATACAGAACACCCAAATATCCTAAGGTGTCCAACCTCAGGCTTCACTACGGTGAAAGCCTCTTTGAGAGTCATGTTCCTCAAAATCTTATGAGGGCTCTTGTTCTGACATACACGACGGTCATGGATTCCTTTGCCCACAAAAACATAGGCAAACTCTAATCATGAATCATAGCCTTAGCTGCCTCAACAATGGATCTGTTCTTTCTCTTTGCAACCCCATTCTAATAAGGGTTGTAAGGAACAATGTACTCGCTCTTGATCCCTGCCTCGATGCAGAAATCACATAAACCTTTAGAGGTATACTCTCCTCCATTATATGATCTCAGTATCTTGATCTTCTTTTCTGTTAGGTTCTCAACATGTGCTTTGTACTCTTGAAACCTGCCAAGAACTTCTTCAAATTCCTTGGTCTTCAAAAAGTAAATCCAAGTCTTATGGGAGTATTCATCAACGAAGATCACATAGTACAAGTATCCACTCAAAGAAGCAATTGTTACGGGCCCACAGAAATCTAAATGCACCAAGTCCAAGGTCCCCTTGGATCTGGTGTCATTGCTCTGAAATGACCCCTTTGCATTCTTGCCAAGAGCAGAACCTCTACAAATGCCATCATGCTCTACACGGAGCTATGGAAGACCTGTCACCATCTTCCCCAAAGTGGGAAGAGCTCTATAATGCAAATGAGCAAGTCTCTTATGCTACAACTCGCTCAGACTAATAGAATCATGCACTAGGTCCTGAACTGGTCGAACTGTCAATTTGTACAAACTGTCTTCTTGAACACTAATCACACGGGTTGATTCCATACTAGAGTTCGTGTGCCATGCAAGAACCTTTCCATAAAAGAAGGCAACCTTGTAGCCTTTGTCCTCTAAGGCTGAAATAAAGACAAGGTTCCTTCTCATCCCTAGTACAAACAATACATCACTCAAATGAAGCGGGGTACTAGAGTCTAGTTGGAAGGAAGTGGCCCTAGATCCCTTCACAGTATATATGGCATCATCACCAAGTACAACATGCAACCGGGATTCTTTCTCTACTAGATCTGGAAGATGCTCCCTATCTCCAGTCATATGTCTGGAAGCACCACTATCAATGAACTAAATATCACTACTAGTAGGAATTGTACCTAAGAGGGCTAAAATGAAGAAGAACTCCTCAACGTCCTTGTTTGCTTTCCTTGATTTATTTTGGGGTGGCTCTCGGTCAACATCAGCGGTGCCTTTCCTTTCTTCCACAAAGGACAATGTCTGGCATAGTGGCCAAAATTCTCACATTCGAAGTATTGAATCCTTGAAAGATCCTTCTTTTTATGCTTAGGAGCTGGTCTGGACTTTCCTCCTTTGAATGGTTTGTCAAAACCTCTTCCTCTTCCTTTTCCTTTCCTTGCATGAGAGGCAAGGGCTTGATTTTCATCATGATGGGAACCTTGCACACCTCTAGTTGCAAGTCTAGTCTCTTCCTAAGTACAATCTGCCCATAACCAATCAAACTTAGGCAATTTAGATCGCCCACTCATACTCTGAATGAATGGCTCCCGATAACTTGGAAGACCATTAAGAAGTTCTCGATCTGAGATGATCTCTCCAATGGTGCACAACTAATCTCTGATCTCATAAATCTTCATGAAGAAGTTAGCAACTGTATCTGCCTTAGTCATCTTGACATTCTGAAGTTGGTGTTTCAAGGCAATAGTTATGTTGGTGTTGTTTCTCTCAAACAACTTCTTCAATGCGTCAAACATCTCTTTAGTTGCCTTTAGTTTGGAGATGTGTAGAATCAAGTGATCTTTCACATAGTACATAATGGTCTTTCTGGCTTTTTCAACATTCTTCTTCCACTGAGACTTATCTGAAGCATCATCTGGTTCTAGCAGAACTTCTTCCACAAACTTTATCAGATCACTCTCTTCTAGAATGGTGAGTAACCTAGACTTCCAAGAGTTGAAGTTAGCGGCTCCATCAAGCCCATATTCCACCAGGACAATTGTCAATGTGGCTGTAGAAATCCTAGGACTAAAAAATCCCCCAAAAATAAACTCCTCCAATCTATAATCCGAGTGTTGTAGGGGGTGCGCTAGGGTAGGGCGAACTGCCCTGTGGTGAAATTTTTCCCAATGTATTAGGAATTAGTTCTCAATGAGCTTGACAAAGATATATAATATTTATCGACTTCATCACTCACGCTGATTTCCATTTACATCACTTACGATCTGTCCAAGTCAAAATATATATCTTTGTCTTTGCGCACAAGTGGCAAGTTGGACAGCCGAAAGTCTGTGGAGTTGCTTTCTTTTCATAGTTGTTGGTGGTTTGTTGAACATAAATTTTCTTTTCATAGATATTGCATTGCCCTTATTCTATTGCATATAATCTACTTACATGTGACAATTGCTTTGTTTTCTCATTTATAGTGCTTCCTCCATGCATACCTTTCTCTCTCTCGATGAGACTTTTATGTGGAAAAAGTTCCTACGGATATGTGGGAGCATCTATGTATCTTGTCCAATGCTAAGATCATAGTCTCGCTAGCCATTTTTCCCAAAACCCATGTTAGTATTTAGTCATTCGTTAAGACTATCTCTTGATTAAGAAGGCAACTACATGGAAATGTTCAGTATATTTATAAAAGTATGACATTTACTCCTTCAATCTATTAAATCTTAACATTAATATAGAAAAATATTAATAAGTTATCTCTTTTTATTTTCCCCTTTTTTGTTTTAAAAAGATAGAAAATTATTAATAAGTTATCTCTTTTGTTTTTTACTATTGCCTTTAGTTATTGATACGTAATTATATCTACGACTAAGTTTGTTTATAATAATAATAATAATAATAATGTAATTTTAAGGTCACAGTCAACCCAAACACCAAATTGGTGTATGAGACCCCCTTGTTTGTGAGACATGGGACCCCCTCTACACTCTGATTTGACTATTAAAGTCTACGGAGGTATACATACCCTACTCCTCTTTAGATTTGAACTTCTGACCTCTTAGGAGGAAACACATGTTCTTAACCATTAGGCTCTGTGTGTAATAGTATCTAATTAGGTATACAACTAAGAATTGATCCTATGGTTAATGAGTACTCAAATTTGTTGTCGCACAAGTTGTAGGTTGGGCAAAGCCTGACCCAAACCCCACAATATGGCGTCAACTAAGAGAAGACCTACCCACTTTCACCTTAGATAGGTATTCCCATCACTTTAGTGATGAAGAAAATCACCACAAGGGGGGAATCCCAGGTGACCCTACGGGTAAATGAAATGGAAAGTGAGATGATGAAATGAAATCCTCTATAGGTCAAGTTGCTAGATGGAAGAAGGCTTGAGGATGAGTTTCGGCAGTGGTTTAAGATTGCCAAGTTTTTGGGTACCTGCTGAGAGTGTTTGTACATGCCTGAGACACAAGAAAAACGAACTATACGAAGTATATGTTATGTGGACAAGCTAGTTAAGCTTGTTGTCCCTAATTGCAGCAGTCAACAAAAATATATATCAGCAATGAAATCAAGTAACTACCGCAGATTTAACCACTTAAAGAATCAAAGATTAGTTGAGTATTGAAGCATAAAACATGTAGATAAGTTCTCAAGACTTTAGCACAACTTTAGTGGTATTTAGATGGTTGTAATGAAAATTTTTCAGAGTGTATTTATGACAGCCAAGTGTCTCTAGCAGTGATTTTCTACAACAACAACTTTTAACCACGAAAAAGAGCAAGTAATCCAACCAAAAGTTCACCAATTGGCAGTAGAATAATAATAAGGGCTTACTAGCAAATTTCCACAATCAAATTGTAAGTTAAAGTCAAGAAAAGTAGATGTTTTGTTGCAGCCCTAATGGTTGTAGATTTTAAGTTGTTATAGCTCCAAGAAGATCAAGAGAACTAAGAAGCCCTAGAGGGGTTAGTAACCTCAAGGCATCCACAAAATATTCCAACTCAAACAAGATTGATATCTCACCAAAACACGTTTACCAAGGCAAACAATTTATTTCTCCAATCCAAAAAAATAGATTAGTGCCTTTAAATTATGGGTGAATGGAGTCTTTAAATAACAAGTTAAACCAACAAAATACCTAGGGGTGTAAATCCTCTTACTCCCTAGGGCATGCCAATCAAACAAGGGCGAGTCTAGGAGGGTGTACACACTCGTACTTCTCCTAGAAACCCTTGCAAAAAATGACTTATAAACTTAGCAAATAAGATGAAGCTTAATGGAGGGTGTATCCGACATACTCCTCCTAGGGTTTCAACCAACAATAACTAAGAACAAGCAAGAAATAACGAACAAATGTAGATTTTCCTCACCAATTCCAAGAAAGAGAAAGATCAAACCCTAGTTCACCAAGCAATTACCATCCAAGAGAAAGTAAAGAAGCCCCCAAGAGGTGTGCACCACTTATCCATATCCATTCATCAAGAGATACACCAAAAATCATTTGCAAGAGAGAGAGATACCAAAAATGCTCAAGTATAGTGAAAAATTTAGCCACTAGTATTCTCACAATTGGAGAGCTATGATGAAAAATGAAATAGAGTTGGATCTTTATTTATACAAATCCTCTAAAACTTGTTTGTCCACAAAACTTAGGGTAAAACACAAGACAAGGGATCAACAACCCTTACCTTTTCCCTTTACAAAAATAATATTATTTAATCAATACTTTGCAGATAGAAGAAACCCTAAAAACATGGCATCACCCTCTTTGTGGGAAACATTTGGCACTTTTGGTCAAGTTGTTGAGTTGGAGAAGGAAAGGCTATGCCTCCAAAGGTGAATAGTCTTCAACCAAGACGTTTCTTCCTCGATCCATGGGCCTCTTCTTTCAAAACGTGCCAAGTGTCCATCATCACCACCAAACCCTAGACCTAGGCGACGTCAAGCCCCAAAAAGGTGACGTTTTTCCCCATTCAAGCAAGTCGTTTGGCATGTAGGGGATGGGAAAGATCCTCCAAGGTGTCCTCTAGGCCTCCAAAGGCATGTAATCATCATCTGGAGTGTGGGCCCTTGGCATCCAACCTGTGGGCTTCAAGCCCCAGGGAAGCCCAAGCCAGGCTTGTTCTTCCAAAATTGTCCACCAACTAGGTCTTACAAAGACAAATGGATACACCCTCCAAGGATCTCAAGTCAAATGCATCATGATGAGTAAATCAAATAAATAAAAGAGCCATCTAAGCATGTACATCCAAACCACCTCATCAAAAGAAACCAATGCTCAAAGACCCTATGCAATTTGCCAAGTTTATGTATGGGGGGGGGTTGACAAAATGACCTATTGGGTGAATTGTACCTCAAGTTTAGGGGTGTTTCCCGAGGGAACCTCCTTCTAAGTCATGTGGATGAGGTGTCATGGATGTGGGGAAGACTTTTTGGCACGGGGTTTCATGACATACAAGGGGTTGTAGAGTCTCATCTATGGGTGCCTTTGTAGAGGGTGTGTTGCACCTTCATTTTCAATGCAACCTTTTTTCCAAGCCCATTTATTGCCTTTTAATCTTTTTAGATGTTTCCAGGTTGAAGCCAAGGTGGGGCTTCTACCTAAGCATTAAAAATTGTTCCCACCTTGACTCTACCCTAGTCACATTATGCTTCCCCAAGATGAAAACATGTGTGGAACTTCTACCTAAGCATTAAAAACAGTGCCCACACATGCTCCACCTTGGTTGGCATTTTGTATTAGTTATTTTTCACGAGTCCGATCAGTGTCTTATAAGAGACATTTCATTGTCCCTGGGATCCTTGGGCGAGCATCTAGAGGGTTAGTGTTTGTCTTTTATCTTTTGGCAGCTACAAGCCTCTGGGCCTTCTGCCCCTTCTTCCCATGAAATGAGGGACAACCCCTTCTTGGGTCAGTACACCCGAAAATCCCAAAAGATAAGGAGATAAGGGGATGAAGTGTGGAAAGTGACAAGTATGATAGGGAATGGCATGATGACTCGTTCAGAGGACCTCCCAATAGCAAACCTATCCCTAAGGTTGACCCACTTGATAGGACGCAATGTCAACCACCAAAGTAAAATAGTGCAAAGTGCATAATGACCAAGCAAACATTACATAATCAAAAGCAGTAATAGATGTAACAAACTCAAATACCTGAAACATTGAAATGGAACTCACCATAATACATGGATTGTACCTCATGGAGCAAGACCCAGTGTCTTCTGGAAGCAAGTTGATGTGGTGGACACTGTCGTGATGAACCTGGAGCTGTGGTGGTGAGGTGGGTCTCTGTCTGTGCAAGTGGATACCAGTGGTTAGGCTATCTCTTCGTACTCCATGTCTGCAACCTAAGGGCCTCGAGACATCATCTCCTTAGTTATCCCTAGGATTTGGGGATAACAAAATTAAATATTTTTTAACGTAGAATTTTATTTTAAAATTCTTATGTTACCTTCAAGATTTAACTTTGAGTCAAATTTAGAATCAGTTCTTTGTTGATTAATTTCAATATCTCTGCTCTGAAAACTCCAGGTTAATATCAACAAGACGGTTTTGCATGTGCAGGCACTCTGTTGGTGGTCAACAGTTGTCGCCAAGGCAGTTCCCTTCACACCACAAGAAATTTCATTAATTCCACCTTCAAATCTTGTGTAAAGCACGTTGGTAATGTAATTATTGGTGATCATTAAAATATAGGCACAGTCTCGAATTGTTGTTATGAGACAAAACGATTAAGGTGAACTATTATCGGACATGAGTTTCTCTTAGTGGAATATACTCAAATGTTTCTTCAGGTGACTTGCTCTTGTTAGATTTTATTTTCTTTATAAAGGGTCTCAACTATTGTGGGAATTCATAAAAGCAAGAAGGGTTGATATTCAACCATTAGTTAACGTCTTATAAACTTTGTTGTCTAGCATATTCGATTGAACGAATGGTAAAAGAGCATAGGAAAAGGATTTAGATCAACAAGTGAACCTTAGTCCGAAGGGAACTTAGGGAGGCGTTGCTCTAATGCTCAGAGAAAATACGCATGACTAAGGTGGATTTTGCGGCTAACAAAAAAAAAACGCCTTATTTGAGGTAACCAAATCCAGACATCACAAGAATCAAGCTTGATAAGTGTATGGAAGCACAACTTGTCTAGTATAGACTTTGGAAGGAAACAAGATGGGGATAGAGAGACTCCAATGCATATATGAATGTAATCTTGGGCAAGGAATTTGTTACCCCTCCATGGCTAGTGGTAATTGGAGGAGATCGTGTCTCAAGGCTCGTAATGGAGAACATGATATACATTGTGATGATGATGATCAGTATGTCCACAGATGGCAGCCCAACAACTACTGTGATTTGCCTCCCAACATAGATCAACCAAGGCTCGTCACATTCAAGCAACCCAGGGTATGGGACATGGTAAGCCGGTGTCACCATGAGGTATGGTTAGTCCTTTTTCCATACAAAATGTTGTGCTTAATTTATTGGGCACGTGGACAAGGATCATCGGTTGAAGTTGGATAGTGGATCACTTGCTTGAGAAATTGTCTTGGTTGCCTTGTTTCACCTTGGTGGTCAGCTTTTGTGCCCTACTCATGTGTTGTCACTGCCTAGGGAAAAGGGGTAATACTGGGGGGCCCTCCCAAGGGTAACGTTCCGCTCTCAACCATACTTTACATTTTCCATCATAAAGCCTTTCACATATCCTAAAATTTGACTATGACCCATACTCTCATGAGAAAGGGGCTAACAACTCGGAGGTAGATTGCAGTTGCTATAAAACAATAAGAAAACGATGCTAAAAAGAAAGTGAACATAGCAAATTAGGACCACCAAAAGCTGATCCAACTTGTGCTCTACTCATCCAATGGTCGCCCCGGTCCCAAAAAATCAATGCTAAAGCTTGGAAGCCCATAAAGGGGGACCCTCAAATTTGCAAATTATAGATGAAAGCATGGATTGAAAAGATGGCTAATGAAAGGGTTTGGAAAAAGGTGGCACACAAATATTGGGTAACTTAAGAGCAAGCACACCCTCAACAAAATCACTCATAGAGATGAACACCATAATCCATGAAGGAAACCCTAAACCATAACATCTTCACACTTACTCTTGATGGGTTTTTACTTTCCCTTGTCACTCTCAAGACCTATCCCTCTACTTGGGTTATTTATTTCATGTCTAAGTGGCACACCTAATAGGGTTGGATGAAGGCCCTCCCATACTTAAACTTGGTAACCCTCACAAGGTCTTGGGCTTGGGTGATACTTGAAGGGGATACTGGGGTGAATTATTTACATGGCTTGTATCTTAGGCATCAACTTACTTTGTATGATTTGAGGACTAATGGTTCTTTGAGAGACATCTTGAGTTGTGCCTCGGATGTTGTGCCTTATTGCAGGACTTTGGCACATGTGATGAAGAGCAACGAGTCATCTAGTGACTCAACACCCTCAGATAGTGGCTCTCACATCCTTGGAACCTTGGACAATGGACAGATGGGCTTTTTTATCGCACAAATTGTAGGTTGGGAAACACCCGACCCAATCTACAAAGTTGAGATTGTTGATGTTTTGCTAGTTGTGGGAGATATTAACCTCCATGTATAACCTTTGAATTAGAATAGAATATTATGAAAGAAAGAGAACCATTAAACATATGTTATAAAATCTTAAGAGAGAAGTTGGCCTCAAGAGAAATAATATTAAAGTAATAGACACATCCAGAACGAGAAGTCGGCCTAAGTTAACTGGACAATTTAGTATAAATAGGTAGTTTCCTAGTTGATTTGTACATACTCACTCTGCAAGTGTGCAAGTCTAGAAGACTGCAGTTGCAGCTAGAGGTGCGCAAGTCCGGGAGAAGCAACTACAACTGGAAGGGGCGCAAGTCTGGAAGAGTAGTGTAGCAGTCGTGAGTATTTCTCTTGTGCGCTCCTCTTGGAGAAAAGGTACATTCTTCTCATATGGTTATTGTGTTGTTGTTGTAGTAGTCGTAGCTAGGGTTTATTTGTTGGTTATGGAGTAGGCTTGCCGAAATTATTCTAAGTAAAGGTTAGTGTGCTTGGGGGTGGCATATGTGAATGCCTATGGTTGGGTGACAATGATGTAACATTGTCTATGGTTAAACGAGCATACCAAAATTTTAACAAAGACAACTATGGGAATACCTACCAACTATCACCTTAGATACGTACTCCCCTCGCTTTAGTGAAGGAGAAATCCTACACAAGGGGGGAATCTTGGATGAGCCTAGGGGAAAATGAGATGGAAAGTGGAGTAATGGAAGGTGATGCCTTTATAGGTCAAAATAAGAAGTGGAGGATGTCTTGAAAGTGAGTCTTGTGGATGGAGGATGGTTTCCAAAGACTTGGGTACCTGCACCAGAGTGTTACACCTGCCCGAGACAAGACAAATAATCGAGATACAAGCCTAAATATCAAAGGGACAAGCAAGCGAAGCTTGTTGTACTAAATTGAAGTAGTAAACAAATGTATATACCAACAATGAAATATGGTACTTGCTGCATAAATAACCATCAAAAGCATCAAATATTTATTGGACAATGAAGCACTAAACAAATAGATAAACTTCCAATAGTTTAGCACAAGCTTTGATGGTCAATTAGGGCTGCTAAAGGATGTTTTCAGAAGTCTATGAGAGAATCCTTGTGGCTATAGAAAACAATTGTTACAACAACAATATTCAACCACCAAAAATTACAAGTAAACCACCCAAATGATGCACAATGATTAGTAGATAATTATGGCAGTTTTTTAGCAAATTATGACGGTTAAAAAGTGAGTAAAAGAAAGAGCTTTAAATGATTTTACTGCAGCCCTAATGGCTGTAGCATAAATCTATAACATCAATAAGATGTACTTGGCCAAGCTAGATGCCCTAGTGGATCAAGCAAGCCTAAAGCATGTAAATTTGATTCCACTATAGACAATTGAAATATCTCAACAAAACATGTTATCCAATGCAACTATTTTTTTTCTCCAATGCAATTTTCAGATTAGTGATTTGAATCTATTGGATAAATGGAGTATTGGTTATAAGAGTTAGATCCACAATATCTCTACGGGTGTAATCCCTTTTACTCCCTAGAGCATGCAAACCAACAAAGGTAAGTCTAGGAGGGTGTAAGCCCTTTTACTCCTCCTAGCAACCTTGCCAAAAATGACTTATCAAATTGCAAATAAATGGACCTTGGTGGAGGGTGTATGCCCTTATACTCCTCCAAGGGTTTCAGACAAGTGTAGCATGAAACAAGAAGAAAATACCAACAAAGTGTAGAAATTGTTCGACAACATAGGTATTCCAACAGAGGACGAACACCTTCAGTAACCACTCACATAAC
>ML813059.1:64650-82997 GCA_009831015.1 Picea engelmannii
TCGTAGAAGAAAGAAAGAAATGTCATCATTCAAAACAAACTACATTGTATGCTTTTACTAGAGATGAATAAAAGTGTAGTTGAAAGAGGGCACCACAAAAACAATAATAATGTATTGAAAAGAAAACCAATTCAACAAGAAAGCTAGGATTAGATTTCAAATGGCTAATGAGAGATAAGACACATAACTATAAACTCAAGTTCAATGTAAAACGACACAAGCACACCCTGTTCAGAAAAAAAGTGTTTATATACAAGGAAAGATGAAAAAATACACATTGAATCCACCAATAAAATGATATGAATTAATGTATAATAGTAGACAATATTCCTTGCCATCTATTTTACACACAAGTAGATTTATTTTAAATTAAAAGAAATGGTATCAAATGGCATAATGCCAATCAACTAAAAAACAACCTACCATCAAAACACAAGACATATAATGCATCAATCCATAACCTATTCCAACAAACTAATATAGTCTATGCTATACAATAATTGATGAAGCAACTGCCTCTACATAGGACATGATCACCTAGTTGTAGCAATAATAAGCATCCAGTCAATAAATATGAATAGGGATAGAAAACCTAATAAACAACTATAAAAGAGTAGAAATGACAATTGTGACAAACATAGTATACCTGGTCCTCCATCATAGAACCTGAAATAGAGCCAATTGTCCAACAGAGCGTGTTCATGTTGTTCCATGTCCAATCTTTGCCATTAAGTTGTTCCATGTCCAATCTTTGCGATTAAGTTGCCCAATCTTCGCGAAGATTCATGTGATGCCCATGTTTTCAAATCTTGCCTTGGTTACTTTTAGTAGGCTCCTAGACACGTCAAAAACAACTAAGGCAAGACCAGAAAAACATGGGCAACAAAAACCTTGTTGGAAATGTGTTGTGGATCACGGAGGTGACCGCTCTGCAAACCTGCATTTGTCAAATACAATAATAGGTTAAATGACTAAATAATAACTAAACATCAATGAGCTTGTATTTGACAAAGATAATTAAATGTTATATGATTGAATAATAATTAAATATGTATGATGCTCTAGAAATACTAAAGGGGAATATTTAACACCTCACGAAGGAAGGTCAAGCGCGTGCCAAGTCTCGTGTACTCAATCGCAGTGAAGCCACCAAACGAATGGGCAAGGGGGACACCTGACCCACCTTGTGAACGAAGTAATCGGTTATGTGGACGAGCTCAGACGTCTTGGGTGCTCATCATGCCAAGAGGAGTGAACCAAAGTTACTTGTGATGAACGTTGTGATATGTGGTTGGTCGGCAACGCGAGAAAGTCAACTCGGCGCCCACAATTGAAGGAAAAACTTAAGTCGACTTGGGTGGGTGATGCACGATTGGTGGAAGTCCATGGGGTGTGCACCCATGGGGCAAGTCGGCCCGACAAAAATTGGATGGCGTGTTGTGGTGGAAAAGAGGGCACGCCCGTTGGGCACCCTTTATAAATCAGCGATAGGAAGTCATTCGAACACCAAGTTTTGGCAAGGAGGTCTGAGTCTAGTAAGGACGTAGGCAAGGAAGGGTGAGAATTGTAGGCACCAAGCATGAAGCACGAAGGGGAGCATAACTTTTTGGTTTTTGGCTGAGGTGACGAAGAGGGAGCACCTAAGGGCAGTTCAGTTGGTCTGTTCTTGTAACTCTTTTCTTTGTGTGGCAGAGTTAGCTCGACACACTGCAATTTTCTCTTTTATACAACATTTTTGGGTATTAGGTCGGTTTAGCCGCCCATGAAGAAAGTTTCGTCTTGTGTTGTTGTATGGATGCTTTCTTTTCTTGTTACTAAAAATAACTAAGTATAAAGAGTTGCACCCACATAACTAAGAAACAAGACTAAGTATATGTGTAGCCCAGGTCAAGTAGTCCGGTCAGGCCTTACCGACGAATGAAAGGTGTCGGTGTCTCATGGTGTTGATGATGTTGGGTGTCTGTAACCCAACCGATATTTGCAGCACCATGACAGATGGTATTAGAGCGTAAAAAGACAGAGTTGGTCAGTCGTTGGACATCATGCCAAGAAGAGCTCGACTTGGGAAAAGTGAAAACGTCGCGATGTTGTTTGGCTCACACAGGTTTTCGAAAGCAACAAATGATCAACGATGATAGGCTACAGTAGAATGTGGTTGAATGTAGCGCTCAGACACAACTCGAGAAGTCTAAGAGTGTTGCCTTGGATATGAGGTGAGTTGGACAAAATCTTAGGAAGTTGGGTGAAAGTTGCAAACGAAAGGAGTCGGTGATCTGCGAAAGTTGTTGTTGTTCATTTGATGGAACACATGAGCCATGGCAAGGGTCTGTTGGCAGAAAATAGATTGGTATGTTGGGTGGCCAAGGAAAAAGCATGCATAAACTGTGTTTTGTTGACATGATAATCAACGACAAAACAATTCAAGTACTTGTTGACAGGGGCTTCACACAACTTTTTGAAGGCAGAGTTGGCTAAGGAGTTCGGTCTCAAAGTAACAACAAGCAAAACATAAGTGAAGGTTGTAAATTATAAGGCAAGGCTAAGGAGTTTGGTCTCAAAGTAACAACAAGCAAAACATAAGTGAAGGTTGTAAATTATAAGGCAAGGAAGGCAATCAGAGTTGCATCACTAGTCCATGTGCAGTTGGATGAATGGAAAGGACGAGCAAGATTTACGATTTTGCCGATGGACGACTTTGAAGTCATTCTTGGCAAAGACTTCCTTAGGAGGAACAAAGTTGTTCTGGTGCAATGGATAGAAAATATGGTTATAGTGAGTGAACGACAGACATGGATTGTGCACACAACCGCACGAAATCCTGAAAGTGGAGTGCATATTGTCTCTACATTAAGTATGAAGAAAGCAGCGAGACGATCCGATTTGCAGATTTATGTTGCGGTTATTGGGGAGATTGAGGATGATGACGGAGTGGGGACGCCTATTCCACTAGAAATCTCCAAACTGTTGGATAAGTTTGAGGATTAGATGTCGGACAAGTTTCCTAAGAAGCTTCTATCCAGGTGCGTCATTAACCACTGAATCGAGCTAGATCCAAGGTTGCAACCACGCGCAAAAGCTCCTTATCGATTGTCCGAACCCAAGTTGGAAGAGTTGAAGAAACAATTCACGAAGTTGATTGATGCAGGATTCATTCGACCTTCTAGGTCCCCATACGGTGCCCCTATTCTCTTTCAAAAGGAGAAGGAGACAACAAAATTGAGGATGTGCCTTGACTATAGGACGTTGAACAAGCAAACCGTGAAGAATCGATATCCTTTGCCATTAGCTGTAGACTGTTTTGACAAGCTAGGCAAAGCCAAGGTAATTTCGAAACTAGACTTGAGACATGATTATTATTAGGTTCAAATTGCGGAGGAAGATGAACCGAAGACAACGATGGTGACACGTTACAGAGGCTTTGAGTTCCTAGTGATGTCGTTCGGTTTATGCAACACTCCAGCCACTTTTTGTACATTGATGAATGCCTTGCTCAGGTCCTTCTTGGACAGGTTTGTGGTGGTGTATTTAGATGATATTCTTGTGTTCAACGAGAGTATGGAGGAGCACAAGAAACACTTGGAGGAAGTCTTTGAGGCATTGTGAAAGCATCAGTTGTTCTTGAAGAAATCCAAGTGCGTTTTTGGGCAAACCAAAATACCCTTTCTTGGCCATTGGGTGGGACAAGGAAGCATTTGCATGGATCCAACGATGATTGTTGTGATCGCAGATTGGGAGGAGCCGCACACAGTGCATGATGTGAGGGTCTTTTTAGGGCTAGCCAACTACTACCGAAGATTTGTAGAAGGCTATTCCAAGATCACCTCACCACTAACAAATTTTCTCAAGAAGGAGAGAACTTGGAATTGGACGGAAAAGAGCAAGATTGTGTTTGCATAATTAAAATGCAGGATTGTCTCTGCCCCGGTGTTGAAGTTGCTAGTCTTTGAGCAAACGTTTGAAGTGCAGACAGATGCCTCAAACTTTTCCATAGGAGGGGTTTTGAGGCACGATGGGCACCCAGTGGTTTTTGAGAGCAGGAAGCTACAGGATCGCGAACGAAGGTATCCGGTCCATGAGAAGGAAATGACTGTTGTTGTGCATTGTCTACAAGTATGGAGACACTACTTGTTGGGAAAGCCCTTCGTGTTCAAGATAGATAATGTGGCGACGAGCTACTTTGCGATGCAACCCAAGCTGTCTTCCAAGTTGACGCATTGGAAGGACTTCTTGGCCGAATTTGACATGACCATCGAGTATAGGCCCGACAAACTCAATGTCGTTGTCAATGCCTTTAGTAGAAAGGCTTAGCTAGTTGTGCTTGAGGAAAGCGAGTTGCCTACTACAATGAATGGGAGCTATATTCGTGTGTCTACAGAGTTGCGAAACATGATTGAGGAAGGACTGTAGGTTGATCCAACAACGAAGAACATTATGAAGCAGGTGAAGGAAAGAAAGACGAGAAGGTTTTTCTTGTGTGATGGACTCTTGTATTTTGGTGAGTGCTTCTACATTCCTAAGAAAAGTCATCTTTGAAAGGATCTCTTGAAGGAATGTCATGACTCCTCCTGGGCTGGGCACCCAAGGCAACAAAGAATATTGACATTGTTGGAGAGAGGGTACTTATGGGAGCGTATGAAGTGAGACGTTGAAGAATATGTCTAGACTTGTATTGTTTGTCAACAAGACAAGACTGACACCCGGATGGAGGCAGGTCTATTACAACCTTTACCAATTCTAGAAAAACCATGGGCAAGTGTGTCGATGGACTTCATCACCCAACTTCCGATCGCACATGAATACAACATAATCATGATCGTGGTGGATCGTTTTTCCAAGTATGCGGTTTTTATCCCAATGAAGGTGAACTTTGGGGTGGAAGAGGTGGCGTGGATGTTTTTTGAGGATGTAGTGAAGTATTGGGGTCTTCCATTGAACATTGTTTTAGATAGGGACACGAGGTTCACCGGGGAGTTTTGGACAACATTGTTCAAGGTTGTCGGAACAAAGTTATTGATGAGCTCTAGCTTCCATCCGCAGACAAATGGACAGAAAAAACAAATCAATGGCCTATTGGAAGATTACTTGCGGTACTATGTGAGGACGGATCAAGCGAATTGGCCATAATTGTTGGATGCGACATAGTTCAATTATAATCTGCAGAAGAGTTCTGCAACGGGCTATAGTCCATTCGAATTGACGAATGGACAACAACCCATCACCCCACACATGATGATGCAAGGCTATTATGGAATAAATCCATCATCTTTGGGATTCATGACAAGTTGGGAAGATCAGTTGGAACTAGCTCACATGCACTTGAATAATGTAAAAGATAGGATGAAGCAATGGGAAGACCAAGAGAGACGCGATTTTCACCTCAACGTAGGTGATCAAGTCTTCATTAGGTTGGGAAGGAACCAATTCACACCACCAACTGAGATTGCTACATCATTAGTGCAGAGGTATGAAGGTCCCTTCAAGATACTTGAGAAGATTGGAGAAGTCAGCTATAAGTTGGAGCTCTCGTTTCACTTGCAATCCCATCACCCTGTTTTTCACATTAGTCAGCTAAATCCATGCTGAACCGATGCGGAGGACTTGGAGAGAGCCGAGCCGAGCCCATGAGTGGTCCAATGATGACTTCCAATCGACCTAAGTTTGAGGTTGATGAGATCTTGGTGTACAATATTTTGGGGATTGGTAGGAATCATAACCATGAGTACTTTGTTTATGGGAAAGGTGGATTTGTGGAAGATGGTTGCTGGGAAAGAGAAGAGGCACTTTGGCGATGGAAACACAATATCTGTGAGTTCCAGGTGATGCACAAAGGAGCTCCGACACCTAGATTGTTGAGGACAACAATGGACTGGGGTCGGGGATGGTGTAACACCTAAGGAAGGAAGGTCAAGTGCACACCCAAGTCTCATGCACTCGATCACAACGAAACTACCAAACGAATGGGTGAGGGGGATGCCTGGCCCACCCTATGAACGAAGTAATTGGTTCTGTGGACGAGCTCAGATGTCTTGGGAGCTCATCGCACCAAGAGGAGCGAACCAAAGTTAATTGTGATGAACGTTGCAACATGTGGTTGGTTGGCAACATGCATAAGTCAACTTGACGCCCACAAATGAAGGAAAAACCGAAGTCGGCTTGGGTGGGTGATGCACAATTGGCGGAAGTCCATGGGGCGTGCGCCCATGGGACAAGTCGGCCCGATGAAGGTTGGATGGCGTGTTGTGGTGGAAAAGAAGGCGCTCCTGTTGGCGCCCTTTATAAGCCAGCGAGAGGAAGTCATTTGAACACCAAGTTTTGGCAAGGAGGTCTAAGTCTAGCAAGGACGTAGACAAGGAAGGGTGAGAATCGCAGGCACCAAGCATGAAGCATGAAGCATGAAGGAGAGTAGAAATTATCGATTTTTGGCTTAGGTGACAGAGAGGGAGCGCCCAAGGGCAGTTCAGTTGGTCTGTTCTTGTAACTCTTTTCTTTGTGTGGCACGATTTAGCTCAACACACTGCAATTTTCTCTTTTATAAAATTTTTTTGGGTATTAGGCACGAGTTAGCTCGACACATTATAGTTTTCTCTGAACAAAGTTTCGTCTTGTGTTGTTGTATGGATGCTTTCTTTTCTTGTTACTGAAAATAACTAAGTATAAAGAGTTGCACACACATAACTAAGAAACGAGACTAAGAATAGGCGTAGCCTGGGTCAGGCCTTGTCGACGAACGAAAGGTGTTGGTGCTGCATGGTGCTGATGATGTTGGGTGTTCGCAACCCAACTAAGATCTGTAGCACCGTGAAAAATACCTCATGGTTTTGAGAATAATTTATTCTCTACTAAAACCTTGCACATTCACCACTAATTTAGAGAATTGATGCACATAACAATGTTGGGTATGCATGGATCCCTTCAAACCATTTATGGAAATCAATAAATATACACCAACAAAGAATCTGAAAGTGTAATAGGATGGACAAGTAATTTATACTACCCAGGCATGAAATGTTCATTTCCCATTAAATACCAAATGTTGAGCACCCATAATATTCACAATCAATTCTAGCCATACATTCATTTTCAAATCAAAGAGTAAAAATCTATGTAAGGGTCGCAATAACTGGTAGGTAATCACTACCTCCTTCAAGTCTATTTCTCATTCAAGAGCATTATCCAACCATAAAAAAAACATGCATAGGTATGAACTATAAATTACACATTTCCTCCATTCGCCAAGCCATACAAATTGTTATTCAAGGCTTGAAATTATGGGTAACCTAAATCTTTGACAAAGTAGCCCATGCATGCAAACATAATAACCTCATCATGGCATGCAACCAATGCTACCGAGAGCATAGTTCTACCATGATTTTTTAAGTGAAACACAACCTATCATGCCCATAAACCAAGCTACTCATAGTTGACTCAAAAGGAAATAACCCATACCACGACTTCATGCCCAAAAAACCACAAACTTGATTAGGAGCAATGAGCTTCCAACATAGTTTTCCATGGCTAAATTGGTGTTTGCAAAGGTTGGGAAAGGACATATGAAGTGCGAGAAATTTGTGGGTTTTTTCCCCAATATTGTAAGACTATGAACTTCTTTGGGGTTTGACCCAAGAATGGTCAATGCTAATGTGCCAAGGAGGGGATAGGTTCAAGATTCAAAGCTTGACAACTTCACAATTGTATAGATAAACAAGTGTTGTGGCCAAGTGTAAATGCCGTGGAAAAACAATGGTTTGTAAATGGCACATGTAAGCACAATGGTGAGGTTGTTTACATCCATGTCACAAGTATAAGTGTTAATCTGATCAATACAAGTCAATATGAAAATATGGCTTTAATTGCACCCGAGTTCATTCCCATGCAAGAAACTAATGCTATCATATACCGATCAAACCATAGGTAAAAATACTACTTGATGTCCAATTCTAGTATTTGAAGTAATCCTTGAGACGAGTGCATCCTCCATGGCTTGGTTGATGTTAAGAACCAAATATCAAAATAGCATAAAAACCTCAGAATAAGTACTCAATGCCTTGAAAAAGAGAGAATTTCATATAATAAGCCTCTTCGAGGGGGCAACCTCCTTATACACCACATAAATTTACAAATACAAGATGATTTCAAATGAAAAGGTCTCCTTGGTATATATAGGAGACTAGGAGGTACAATTACAACTAATGGACCCAAGCCGACATAAATAAAATAAAAATTCTAATGTAATATGCCCCAATTAAGGGGTAATGTGCCACTATTTAGAGCTTAACATGCCTCTCCCCTTCAGACAAGTATTGTCCGCAACGCTTGAGTAATTATGGATGCTTCTACATAAAAGACTCATCTTCCCAAGTGAAATCTTCAACAGGTAGTTTCTTCCACTTAATGAGATACTTTGAAATGGATATATTCTTAAGTGGGCGAATTCTTGTGTCAATGATAGCTTCAGGCTCCAATATGATTTTTCCTTCCTCTTCAAGTTATGGCAATATAGTTTGAACTGGGATCTTGTCACCTTTAACCTTCTTTAAGCACGGAACATGGAAAACTGGGTGTACTCGCGAAGATGCATGCAACTCCAATTTGTATGCAATAGTACCAATCTTTTGCAACACCCTATAAGGGCCATAGTACTTTTGTGATAATTTATTATCCTTCTTAGCTTGCTTGAGGGACATCTGTTTGTATGGTTGTAGTCTTAAAAATACCCAATCTCCTACTTCAAAACTTCTTTCACTATGATGTTGATTTGCTTGTTGTTTCATGCGATTATGTGCCATGGTCAAGTTGTCCTTTAAGAGTTGGAGAACTTGTTGTTGATGCTTAATGTGATCTTCCACTGCTTGAACCTTAGATTTTTCTTTTAGAGAAGAAGTGATGGACGGTGGGTGATATCCATAGAGTGCCATAAATGGTGTCATTTTTGTTGTAGTATGAAAGGAAGTGTTATACCACCATTATGCCAAGGGTAACCACTTGAACCATTGTGCTTGTTTATCAGAGAGTAGCAACGAAGGTGGCCTTCCAAACATTTTTTCACTATCTCAGTTTGTCCATCAGATTGAGGATGATAAGATGGGCTATGAGCCAATTGAATACCCAAACAAGAAAATAATTATGTCTAAAAATGTCCAATGAAGATGGGATCTCTGTCACTTACAATCACCTTTGGTCTTCCATGTAGCTTTTGAACTGTATTGGCTTTGAAAGGATGAAATAGTGCATAAAAGTGTGCGTACTTGGTTAGTCTATCAACAATCACCATGATGACACTCTTTCCTTCAGAATTCGGTAACCCTGTGTTGAAATCCATGGAAACCTCCTCCCAACGCTGACTTGGGATGGATAATGGTTGTAAAAGACCCAGGGTCTTAATTGTTTCCACCTTATTTTGTTGGAAAACCAAACATTCTATCACAGACCTTTTAACATCAATTTTAAGGCCATCCCAAAACAATTCCTTCTTGACCTTGTCATAGGTTTTCAAAAATTATGAGTGCCCTCCTACTAGAGAGGTGTGCAATTCTGAGAGTACCTTTTGTTTGAGTTGGGATTTCTTACATAAATTTAAGCGATCTTTGTACCATAGTGAATCATTTTTCCATGTAAATGTATCTGATGCATTAGAATCCTATTGCAACCTTTGAATGACAGTCCACACTTTTTCGTCATTCTTCCATTCATCCCTTGCTTCTATTATCCAATCCGGTTGGATGATCGAGATAGCACAAAGAAAGGCCTCAAAATCTTCATACTTTCTTAATAGTGCATCTGTCACAACATTTTGCTTCCCTTTTTTGTAGATGATTTCAAAATCATAACCCAACATCTTGGTCACCCATTTTTGTTGTTCTTCTGAAGATAGTTTTTGTTCCAAGAAGTATTTAAGACTATCATGATCTGTTTTTACCTTGAAGTGCCTACCTATTAGGTAAGGGCACCATTTCTCCAATGCATGTAGTATTTCCATCATTTCCTTCTCATAAATGGGTTTGTGTAAGTCCTTTCCCTGAGTGCCCGACTTTCAAAAGCAAGGGGCATTACTTCTTGCATTATAACAACACCAATGCCATTTCCCAAGGCATCACTTTCCACAATAAAGGTTTTTGTTAAGTTTGGTGTGGTCAAGACAAGGGCTTTGCACATCGCCTCTATAAGTTGTTCAAAAGATTGAGTTGCCTCCAGAGTCCATGAAAATGCATCCTTCTTAGTTAATGTCATTAAAGGTGTTGTTATTCTTCCATAGTTTCAAACAAACTTGCGGTAGTAACCTGTCAAACCCAAAAATCCTCTAATATTCTTCAATGTTTTCGGAATCGGCCAGTCCATCATGGTCTTAATATTGTTAGTGTCTACCTTGACACCTTAATGAGATACAATATGACCCAAATACTCTACCTCCTTCACCCCAAAGAAACATTTGGATGGTTTGGCATATAGTTGTTGCTATTTTAGTAGTTGTATCACCTTGTCAACATGTCAAACATGATCCTCCCAAGACTTGCTATAGATTAGTATATCATCAAAAAATACTAACACAAAATTTTGAATGAAGGGCTTGAAAATGGAATTCATCAACCCTTGGAATGTGGAAGGTGCATTCATAAAGCCAAAAGGCATGACCAAAAATTCATAATGGCCTTCATGAGTTCAGAATACTGTTTTTGGGATATCTGCTTCCATCATTCTAATATGATGATACCCTTTACGACGATCCAACTTTGTGAACTAGATTGCTCTATTTAGTTCATCTAACAATTCATCAATGACGAGAATGAGAAACTTATCTTTAATATTGATCTTGTTAAGCTCTATATAATCTGGACATATATGCCATGAGCCCTCTTTCTTGAGTACCATTACCACTGGTGCAGAGTAAGAACTTTGGCTAGGTCTAATAATTCCAACCTCTAACATTTCTTCAACCATATGCTCAATTTCACTCTTCTGGGCATAAGGGTATCTATAAGGCCCGATGTTAGGATGAACACTCCCAGGGATTAGGTGAATAGCATGATCATGATTGCAAGTGGGTAGAATACCTATGAGAATATCTTCAAATACTTTGGAATGCTTATGAATGATCCCTTGGAGATATGGGGGAATAGATGGCTTAGATGTTTGAACATCTAGTGAGCACAAATACACCCTGATTCCCCTTTTTTGATAATTTTGTCATGCCATTAGAGCTTATCACCTTATTGGGTTTCCCTGTGATACCCCTTAACTCAATTTCCTTTCCTTCCAATGAAAATTTCATGAAAAGTTCTTGAAAATTAAAAGCCATAGTTCCCAATGATTGTAACCATTGGACTCCTAGTACGACATGAACACCATCCACGGGTATAAAAAATTCATTACATATTCCCCCATAGTAAGATTGATCTTATGGCATTTTACTAGGCAATTCATAATTCCTCCATTTGCAATCATTGTTTGAAACTCTAGCGCTGGATATATAAAGCAATTGAGAGCTTTAGCTAATTTATAGTGAATGAAATTATGAGTACTACCATAATCAATTAGGACTATTACCTTTTTCTTTTTGATATATCCTTTGATCTTGAGGGTTTGAGGAGTGCTAATTCCAACCAATGCATTACATGATATGGTGGGAGTCAACTCTTCATAAGAAATATCTTCTACATTTTCATCTTGAGATGGTTCTTGTTCTTCTTCTTCTTCCTCTTCACAATCTATGAAGAATAATTTCTTCTCACCACACTTATGCCCCTTATTGTACTTGCTATCAAAATTAAAGCATAAACCTTTTGTTTTTCTTTCCTCCAATTGTTGAGTTGTCAACCTTGTAGGTTGAGGTGGTTTAGAAGAAGCAACATTATTCTCTTGATAGATGTTAGGAGTGGTCCTTCTAGTAGCCATAGCCATATTTTTACTTTCAACATTTCTTGCCACCTTGAACACATTCTCCAATGATTTGGGTTCCCAAAGGCGAACCTCATGTTGAATGTTATCCTTTAAAGTTCCTATGAATACATCAATCATGTGCTCATATGGAATATCTGTTACCTTTATATTTAATCTTTGGAAGTTCTCAATGTGCTCCGCAATTGAACCCTTTTGCTTGAGATTTATCAATTGGCTGAAGAAGGTATTGCTCCTTGTATCCTCATAGTGTGCTATCATTTCTTCCGTGAAAATTGTCCAAATGACAAGTGATTTGCGAGAACAAACCCATCGATACCACACAAATTGATAGGTTTCTAAATATAAAGACGCAATTCATACCTTTTGTGCGTGTGGCACATCATGTAGATCAAATAACTGCTCCATCTGGAGTATCCATGTGATTGGATCCTTGCCATCAAACTTCCTCATATCGATTTTAGGAAAGTGGTTGATATTCAACCCAAAGTTGGAGTTTCTTGAGTCTTGATTCATCTTCCTTTTGTCCTCATCATGAATTTCATGGGATACATTTTCACTTTCAGGTGGCCTCTCTATAAGCAAAATTTTCAATCCTTCCATGATCTCCCTTTTTAAAACATCCATCTTAGTATCCATTATTGCTTCCAACTTAGCTTCAGTTGAATCCATCATCCCTTGTAGTTCATATTTTGTTACTACCTTCTTTTGTAAATCATTTATGTCCTTACGCATTTCTTCACCTTCATCAAGAGTCCAAGTAGGACTGTTTGAAGGCTTATTTGGTGGCATGTTGGCCAAGTATCACTGCAAGGTAGGAATTCCTAATTGGCTTAGGTCGAGGTCCTCACAGACAAGGGAGTGTCAGGTGCTATAGCTCTTTGATATACGTGTGGGGTACAACGATAGTACTCAGTCCAATATCTCAAGGCACTAACTAAGGAGGCTTGATCATGCCCTTAGTCGTACTATTCGACTACCCAGGTACTAGAGAGTGATCTCCCTGAGTGATGTTCTCGGTGTACTATATCAACAAGATGACCAAAATGTTTACTTGGTAAGTCTCAGGATTCTAGGGGGTCTCTCAATATACACAAGGTACGTGGGAGCTCAGATCCATAGTAGTTTTGTCTAATGCACAACCGTTCGAAAGGGGCCTTCCGATATACTCTAGCTATGTGGAAGAACCACACAGTCCCCGGGTTGTTGCGCTGACAAGTAACGACAATTACTATGTTTAGAGACGTCATAATACATATGTACCTAAAAATCCCTAAGATTCTTTCAATTTTATGTGATACTCCTTTTATCCCACTTTATTATACCTTTTGAATCACCCTAATTGAATCTTTTGGTCAAAAGATATGCAAATTAAAAAAAAAAAACACGCACCTTTTAAACCTTGATTTGAAGTTGGTTCTACTAGATGATCTTTCTTTTGTTGTATCTCCAAAATTTCAGCCCTTATGGGTCTGAAATTTCGTTATGTAGTTCTATAATACGTCTTCTCTGCAATGCCACAGGTTTGATCAAAATTGGATGTGCCAAGTGAAAATTATGGTAACTTCCCCACACCTTGTTGATTTTTTTCCCTTCCAAGAGAGTGTACTTGTAAAGTGTGCCAAGAGCACAATATCTGATATTTGATTCTGAAACTTGCACCAGAAATACTATAGACTGTCCACTATCCAATGCAACTAGTCTCACTTAATTTGGATACTCATTGAAGAATATATCATTGTTTTACCCGTAACACCTGTTTGAGACTAGTTAATATGACTAGTTAGCTACCCTATCTTACACAAGGTGTATCTATAAAATTAGGATGACCCAGAAGGTGAAATTTTATGATATATACCTTGATAATTTCTTTGAATAGCCTCTGAGTTTCAAGGTCTGAAATGTCACATAAAATTTTTTATAGCGAAAAGGTCGCGATGACTAAATTAAGGATGATTCTAGAACCCGATCTTACACAAGCTATATCTCCAAAAGTATAAATCCTCAGGAGCTAAAATTTTAACCGGAACCACCCTGATCCATCTACTAAATATCTTATAAGGCGTTCCTTCTAAAACATCATAGAAAAACGATTATAGCGAAAATTACAAGGTGTCTTAGATGCAACAGCGAAACCCCAAGACCTTGAGCTCTGATACCAAATGTTAAGAAACAAAGATCAAACTAGCATAAAAACCTCAGAATAAGTACTCAACACCTTGACAAAGAGAGAATTTAAGATAATAAGCCTCTTCTAGGGGTCAACCTCCTTATACACCACATAAATTTACAAATACAAGATGATTCCAAATGAAAAGATCTCCTTGGTATATATAGGAGACTAGGAGGTATAATTACAACTAATGGACCCAAGCTGACATAAACAAAATAACAATACTAATGTAATATGCTCCAATTAAGGGGTAATGTGACACTATTAAGGGATTAATAGTTGAGAACACCGATAATTTTACAGGTCCACAACTCATCCTCAAGTAAGAAACCACTGAAATTGGGGGCTCATGTTATTTAAGAGAGCTAGGCTCATGTGAACTGAAGAAAGAGAGATAAACTTGAGAAAAGAACTTGAATCTTCACCCAAAAATATATATATATATGTGTATGTTGTGCCCTAGATTGACCTTGAGAGCATGGTAAATGTCCACGGAAGAAGCACAATTCCACCCTTAATAGATCCAGAGTGAAGTCTTAACAAAAGGTTGAATGAGCCAAGAATCATGGTAAGGGAATATGTGCAAAGGAGGCAAATTGCCACCATTGGATCTACATGGTGAGCCACAATCATTTCACGCCAATCCATGCAAACACATGACATTAACTCCAAATTCAAATATGGTGTATGGAAAAGTGTTGGAGCACATTTGTTTCCCACTATTAATTACCAAACCATTTTGCAAATGCCAACTATCGTATCCACATATTTTCCAAGTGCTTGAACCATGTCAGAAATAATTGCCAAGAACATGAACTATGAAAACAAGTACTTGCCAAGCATGTAAACAAACTCCCAAGTATTTTCAAAAGATATGAACCACATTCAAAAATTGCCAAGTATATTATTTCCACGTCTATAGTTAGCATGATTACCATTTTGTTCTATTTTGAGGTGAGGCTAGGACTCAAGGCCATATGTTTTATATTCCATTAAGTGTAAGTGTTGAAATAACTTATACCTTGAATACTTTAAGCATTGCAATGTAACTTTAAAATAGGCATTGGCACATTTGCTTGCACATTAACATTTGCATGTGTTTTTGCAAGGTATCCATAACAACCTTAAATAAGCATCACAGTCATGAGTAATCATAAATGAAGCATGCCATAAAATTATCAACATTAAAACATCTTAGCATAATCACTATACAAGACATAGATAAACAAAAGCCTTAGAATTACACCTAAATAGATATAACTCAATGACCTTATCATCTCATCACTTAAGTGCACATTAGGAGGTGGACCCTATAGTAGACAAAGGGAATGGGAATTCTACGTCTTTGGAGGAGCAAGAGCTTGAGGATAAGACATCACTTTTTCATCTACGTGAGTGAGAAAAACCAAAATAACAATATAAATTATCACGCCAATCATACAAATCAATTGCAATTAGAAATGAAATAATAGCTCAAATACTTGGATATTCGATAGTTGTCCTCGTATGATATTCGTTTAACATTGCTCCAATAGATCTCCTCCAGTAGTTGTTCTACTAATTTAACCAACACTTAAATAATCAATAAAATAAATTAAAAACCATTTTTATGACTAACTAATAATTAAAAAGACTTGAGTGCATGAATACCTGAATGAGATTTTCTTGGTTTCGAGAATAATTTATTGGAGTAGTCTAATCTTGTTGGAGCAAACCTCCCCCGATTGAGTCAATATTGACTTTGTTGTTGCTCTGTTGGATCGAGGGAGGTTTTATCCAAGATTATCCAAATCCTAATTTATTCTCTACTGAACATGGCCAACCACGTGAAGGTGAAAGCACTTATGGCCACTCCCTCCCTCACATCACTCTCAATTCCCCAGTATCGAATCTATCTACTAGAAAATAGTTGAAAGCATTACATTAAGATTCATGAATAGACACTAGCAAAACAACAAATTCATAAAGAAACATATAGCAATCATTCATTAACATATAACTTTCATTCATTCATTCATTAATCATGGACACAAAATACTTCATCTCGATAAATTTTATCATCAAAAATATGTTTTCACAATATGGTACATGATGTTTCTAATTATATGACTAGTACAATCAAGTCTTTTTCGGTTTCTTTATTTTTGAAATGAATTCAAAAACGACATCGTCAGTTCCTTTTTCCCCTTCACTTGTTATGTTGTATGCATGTCATATTGATGACCTGGTCGTGTACTCATGACGTCAAGGCTGCTGCAAGGGGGGGCGCAGATCATCAACTGCAATAAGAAAGAAATGTTAAATTGATATTTTTTGTTTTATTACTACAAGTATTTCATTAATAAAAAGAGCATTAGAGTGTTCTTTACATTCTTGAGTAGCAGAGGCAAGTAGAGTAGTTTCGGGTGTGACCATATCTTCTTCTTCTTGTCTAGCCTCATTCTCTACATGCTCTGGAGTTGAAACATGAGAAATTAAATATTTTTAAATGTGATCCATACTACATTTTTTATAGCACATGAAATACCTCAAGAACCAAGCTTCACACCACCTTCATTGGGTGGCACTCCATCATCACTAGGTTGTGTTCTGCTAGTGTTGACACTTGTTTCTTCATTGGTTGCCTGCTTAAAAAAAAAAGCACATTACTTTATGACCGAAAATAATAATCAATAGATTGTACAAGTAATAAATTACAAATAATCTTCGTTGATTTTATTTACCTGTGTGTCAGTTTGAGTGTCGAAAGGTTGTGTTTCCCCCAAGATTTTTTTGCGTTCAACCACGAATTCATAGCCGTGACTGAAAGTAAGCTTGAGGTCTTCCTATGTTGGAGCTTGTTTGAACTCTAAGCCCTGCAATTTTGCATAAGAACATGAATTTTTCTTCTTTTGTGCAATTAAATTAAAATTGTTAACAATATATTATTTGGATGCAATTGATTTTTTTTATACTTACAATTCGTACGACGAGTTTCGAGTAACCACCTGGGCCAAGTCTGTGTTTCCCATGTTTTTCTATTCTGGCCTTGGTGGCTTTGGATGTGTCTAGGAGCTTGTATTGAAAAGTTTCAAATACGTAATTAGATGTCGCAATGACGATAAAGCATCATAATTACATTATTAGAAGTGTCGCATACCTTCCTGAGCCGGGTGGTGTCTTTCCTTCTTTATGAAGCATATTCTCCTTTGCATCTTCCTGTAGGGCCTTCCACTCCCTCTCATGAATCATTGGAGGATGCTCGTACTTAGGGTTCTTTGGCAGATGAACCCTATATTGGTCCCGCATGTATTTTAAATATGCACCTGCTTTTGAGGAGACTCCAGATTTACTGAAGGAACCCTCACCGAACAAACCAACCAACTTATTAATGAGTTCATATTTTAACTTAGAACTTTGGGGATTCCACCTTGTGTGTATGGTAGGCCCAAATATATCCAAGGTCAGGTCATTTACATGTTTATAAAATGTATCGTTTCTTGCAAAACGATATTATCATTAGTTTAAAATAATCACACATTATACATAAATTTCAATTAGATTGTACATAATAATTAAAGCACATCTTAAATACCTTGAAGCTTTTCTATTTTCGTAGGGACGAGCTCATTGTTTACCAAAAAAGTAACTGGTAGTGTTCCTGTGCTAGTGACATAGGAAGATCCAAGAAAGCATGCTTCAAAATGCACAATGCCATGTTCTGCATCCACAACATCCCATTCACATTCTGACATGTGTTGGTTAGGGCCAGGTGTAGTACCGACATCGATCCTAGGGGGTGTACCGGTCCGAGTGACTGGCGTAGTACCGACATCGACATCGAACTTGGGGGGTGTATGTTGAAATATTGGTTGTGGTTGATGTCAACCCTTGAAGAAGTTCTGTGGCCCCAAAGGCGTGGGTATGGGACCCGAAGATGGTTGAGGAATATGGTCACAAAGGATGGTGTAAATACATGTAACTCACTCATGAATGGATATTCCTCATCGTGTCATTTGCAGTGATAGGTGGTACGCCACGTAGTTCCTCATGGTTGAGGATTTATGGCCTTGTGAAGTTAGAAGTCCTGAAGAATGGTTAAGAATCCCCTAGTTGGTTACAAGTCTTTAATTAAAGGGTAAAGTGGTTGTAACAAGAAAATATAGAAACCCCTAAGTTTAAGGAGAGATGTTACTTAGAAAAAGTATAAATACACCTCAAGGAGTCATTCACAAGCACATTCACTCACTCATTCTATTGAACATCTTCTAGTAAACTAGTGTTCTATTTGTCAAGTTAGTGA
>ML813059.1:128554-182907 GCA_009831015.1 Picea engelmannii
TGTTGTTATGCCTTGGAATTTATATTGTTGGCCCTTGTGTTGGAATTGCATGGTTAAATCCTTAAAATCCATGGTGATGGGGCCTAGAGTGTGGAGCCATTCAACACCAAGTATAATGTCACAACCACCCATGTCAATAGAAAACATGTGAGATTTTAAGTGATAATGACCAATTTCCAAGCACACATTTTCACAATGCCCCCACATTTCATGGAACCCCCATTGACAATCATGATTTGAAAATTGTTGACTGCACGAATATAACAATCGATCTCTTGGGAAAGGCGACAATGAATGAAATTATGAGTGCTTCCATTGTCAATTAGGATGATGAATTTTTGGTGCTTAATGTAGCCTATTAACTTAAGGGTTTGGGGAGCAGAAAAAGAGCATTCAAAAAAATTAGAGGTTCAACTTTGAGAGGATCAAAGGGTGTTGTAAGATCCTCTACTTGGGGTAGCGGTTCCTTAGTTGTAACCAAACCATATTCATCAGAAACATCCTCTGAAATGGCCATAAAAAGTTTTTGTTATTTACACTTGTGCCTTGGAAAGTATTTCTCATCACAAGTATAGCAAAGACCCTTGCCACCATTGCTACCATTGCCATCGTTCCAGATCTAAATAGAGAATACCGTAACAGATATTGGTCAACTCATCTGTAAAGCCATGCATGGAAAAATAGTGTTCCATTTGAGTGACCCAGGCTGTTGGATCCGAGCCATCATATTTGTTCACCTCAACTCTAGGAAGACAGGGGTTGGAGTCAACACCTTCAGCATGGAGGGGTGGGTCAGAGGAGGGACCTTGAAATTTTTCCATGAATTATTTGAGAGTGGAATTTATTTTGTCAATTCGACTATTGAGTTCTTCCTAGATGTAGTCCACTTTGGTATGAATGACAAAAATGTCAGAATTGAGTTTCTAATTGGTTTTTTCTTGGCGAGGAGCCATTTTGGGATGAGCAGCGGGTCCACGAAGAAAAAAGGATATAAGTGATATATACCACTATGATAAATGAAACCAGAGGAAGCCAATGGAGTAAGTGGGAAATAAGGGTGTCGAGAAGGGGACAGGTCAATAGAAAAAAAAATGCTTAAAAATGATAGGTATCACAATGATTAGGGTGAAGAGGGGAATCCAATGGGATAGGTCCCAAATAAGGCTATCTGGAAGGGGGTCAAGTCCAAAAAAAAGGATTAAAATTGATAGGTACCACTGTGATTAGGGAAAAGAGATGAATCCAATAGGATAGGTCCCAAATAAGGGTGTTGGCGGGACCACTATACTTTTTTGTTTTACTTCTACAGAGTTATACTCTGGCCTGAAGAATATTGCATTGACGAATGGCCCAAATTGTTAACCGAAAAAATTATGTAGGAATCTCGCAACCAAAATGCAAGAGGCAAGGTTGCACAATAATAGCTCTCGTCTGTTCCATTTTTGTTCTGTTTTTTCCCCAAGGGTTAGGGTATACAGGGTTCCTACAGAAAAGGATTTTCCTTGTGCTATAGCTCTCTTATAGTCGAACAGTAGTACTCGACCCAATATCTCAGGGCACCAACTAAGGAGGCTCGATCGTACCCTTAGTCGTACTACCCGATTACCCAGGTTCTAGAGAGTATCTTCTCGAGTGTTGTTCTCGGTGTCACTATAAGAGTTAGGCGACTAATCGAATGATCTAGGGATGGTTTCAGAAGACCTAAGGGACTCCCCATGTACCTAACAATATGTGGGAGTGATTTTCGTGTACATATTCTGTCAGATGCGGTACTACTCGAAGGGTACCAACATGTGTTATAGAGGTTTCCATCAAGGTGAAATGTTGGTTTCTAGACAACCCCATGAAACCATTAGTATATCCTGCATGTAGTCTTCCTTGCCACAGTTTTACCCACCGAACGACAGAACTTTGTTCTTTAAAGATGATGGTAGGACACGTCTCTACCTTGAAAAAAAAATTCCCACAGTTTCCGCAGGGGAAAGTGCTTTGATACCACTTTTTAGGTATTGTATCTATTATAATAAGCAAAAAATAGAAATACCGAATCAAATACCAACAAAACAACAAAATGTACAGAACCAAAACACCAAAAATGAAACCTTTATTGATAAAAAGTATGTTCACTTCCCTCTTCGAGAGGGAAACCTCCAACATAGTAGCACTTTATTACAATAATTCTCAAGATAAAACTTTCTCATGCCGTCTACTCCTATTTATAATAAATCTATCTTCAAAAGAACAATCTAGAAGAAGATCTTTCTAGAAGTGGAAGCTTCTATTAAGTCTTCTTATATTAGACATGTTCACATTATTAACTAGGCATTGTTTATTAATATCAACCTTTATTACATGGAAAATATATTATTTTACCTACGTGAGGGGTTAGGGAGGTTAGGTCCCTAACATTGTATCTTTACATTTGACACATCTTCTTCCGCACCTTTCCCATTGGATATTGTTGTTGATTTAGGTTCCTTGTTACTTCATCCAAATCATTATATCTCACACATGATGGCTTAGGGATATTCTTGAAAATCATCCTCAAAGTGTACAATAGTGTATGATAGCTAGCCAACATATTCATCACATCCTTCCCTTTTCGGGGTCCTTCAAGCTTTTCAAACCTACTATAATAATTCCTCCTATCATGTAGGAGATTCAGATAGTTTTTCTCTTCAGAAAGGTCTCAATTACCATTCCAAAAGGTAGACAATCCATAGTTGATCACCTCACTAAATATTTTTTTTGAATGAGGCAATCTCTCTAGTAAGTTCATGTGCCTTGTTCTCTGTGTTCTGTGCGAGTCTCCTCTTGGCCAAGTCCTTTTTGTTATCCATGATGATGTTGGTTATATCTTCAATATTAAGGTCTCTAAGCTCCTCCTTGGATTTGTTGTTAAAACACTTGAATATATTATTAGCCATTTTTGGCTTGCCTTCCAATTCTGAAGCTATTTTCTTGATGTCTTTGAACACCATGGTGATCAATTCAAACTCCTCTTGAATCAATTTGAATTGGGACCAATTCTGAAAAATTACAATTGATATTTGATCAGAAATCATGTGCTTGACTCCCTTCAAGGATTATTTTCCTATCAACTTAGGCTTTACTTGAGCCCATTCATGTTCAACATCCTCCTTAGCATCATTCACCTGACCCAAGAGTACTGAGTACTTCTCTACTCTTGATCTTCTCTTCTAACTCTGTTAACCTAGACATGTTGAATTTTAGCTTATTTGTAACAGTGAAAAGCTCCATTTCTTTCACACTTAAGTCTAACATGACCTTGGATAGGCCCTCATTTGTGTCTAAAGGAATGACCTGCACTTTGGCTTCCTTGGATGTCTCCAAAAGCTGGTCTTGTTGCTCCTTCAAGGAGCGATTTTTTGCTTGTAGTCTTTCCACGGTATTCTAGCTTTCCAACAATCATTGGTACAATTGCTCCTTCTGTGCATGACTAGATTGTAGCTCAAAAGTTTACACATGTTGTACCTATGGAATATTGAGCTTCTTTTTCAAGACCTTGATCAGAATATCTTTTTGGCTTATCAAGTCTCCCACAACATTGGGAATTTTGGGATTTTCTCCGAAGGAAATAATATTTCTCTCCAGTTCATCTATTTGGATCTGCTTGGCATTGGTTGCTACTCTCTCCTGCTTCAATTGTCTTTCAAATTTTATCACCATCTTCCTCATCTACTTTTCACTAGTAGAATATTGGAATGCTCCTTTGTACAACATGTGATTGGTTTTCTTATGTGGCTTAATCATGTCCCCTAGCTTGAATTTTATCAGGGTTGCCTTATAGCCTGCATGAGTAAGGGGCTTTGGTACCTTTGCTTCTAGTAAAACTAAATTAAGAGTATTTTGTTGATAATCCATAACAAAGAGAAAATATGTTTGAGTTGTTACCCGAGGACAAAAGTTTCTTGTTATCTCTTGATTTTTCCTCCTTATATCAGAGTAGTGAGAGAAAAGAGAAGGTTGCTTCAGAGAGGCTCCTTCTGAGGTGGCAGTAATAAAATCCCTTGCTGACAAGAGGGATCATGGAATATGTTCAATTGAGAGAATGGAGGTTTTAGGAGCTGACTCTTCTTCAATGGATCCTTCTCTGATCTGCAATATGCTCTTCCCTTTATCCAAAATATTTGTAAGGACAACCTCGCTATCTAGTCCTTCATCATTCTTTGTTTTTTTTCTCCTTTGTTCATCAATTTCCATATTGGAATGAAAATTTGAAAAAGTTGTCTTCCCAAGTAGCAATTCTTGCTTTTGAGAAGTGAGTGGCTAGAATATTTTCTTAAAGAAATTTTATAATGACCGAGTCAATGGAAACCCTTGAAGGAATAAGTTCCACCCACTTTTAAAAATAATCTGTTCTTGTTAGTATCCATTTATGTTGGCCACTGGAATTAGGATTGATCTCACCAATGAAATCTAACCCCCATTGTTGAAAAGGTGCTTCCACTTTGATGGGCCTAAGTGGAAAAGGTAAAAATAGTTGTCTTCCTGCAAATATTTGACATTCCAAGTATACCCTTACAAGTGAGTTGGTATCAGAGAATAAAGTTGGCCAATAATAACCAACCCTTGGTATTTTATATGTTGTATCCCTCTAGGCACGATGACCACCAAAAACTCCTTTATGAAACTCATTAATAATGTCTTGTGTTTGCTCTTCAGTTATGCAATTTAACAAAATCCCACCATGGTCTTTGCAAAAAAAATGTTCATCAATGATGCAGTGCTTGAAAACTATTAGTTTGATGCATCTAGCCTTAGCTTTATCCCAATCTTTTTCACATTGTAAATTCTAAATATAGAACACTATATCTTTTTACCATTCAGATTGTGAAAATCTAGGATCTATGTTCAATAAATGATCTTATGGATCTTGAATCTCTGGCTCTGTTTCCATTAATGCTTGAGACATCATATTTACTCCAAGCACCTTGCAATTTGACTCTGTGAGCAATTTGGATAAACCTTGTCCCTTTACTAGCTTAGTAGGCTTAATCTCCACATCATATTCTTGTATTTTGACTATCCACTTCCCTCTTCTTCCTTCACTATTAGGTTGGATAAGAATATCTTTAACAACACTAGTTGGAACATATGCTAGGACTTTGTAATGCAAAACATAATCTTTGGAATATTTTAGGGCCTTAACTGGGGCATATGACTGCTTCTCCATGATACTGTATTTTAATTTAGCATCCCTCAATGCTTTGATGAAAAATCCTATTGGCTGCTCATGACATCCATCGTTTTTCTGTAATGAAAAAATTGCAATACTATTCTCAGAAGCAAAAGAAAATAATAGAAATGCTTTACCATAATCAGGGCTAACCAAGACCGAGGATTCTCCTAGAGATTTTTTAATCTGCCCAAAGGAATCTCTAGCCTCAATAGTCCACTTGATCTCAGCGTTTCTTTTTAGCATATCTATAATATTTCTCATTATTTCAACAAAGTTTGGTATGAATATTTTGAGGAAATTTATCTTGCCTAAAAAGGATTGAACCTCTTTTCTATTCCTAATCCAATTGACCTAATTGCCTCCACTCTACCGGGATTAATCCTAACTCCTTCTTTAGACACTATGTACACTAGAATTTTTCCTTCCTTCATTGCAAAGTATGATTTCTTAGGCTTTAGAGATAAGCAAAACCTCCTACATTTAATGAACGTCTATCTTAAATGTTTAATATGATCTTCATCATATTTTGAAAATACTATTATTTCATCCAAGTATATGACTATGAATTTATCTTTCTCCCCCAAAAATGATATATCCATTGCTCTTTGAAAAGTAACCCATGCATTTATCAACCCAAAAGGCATCTTTTCATACATAAATGTTCCACAAGGAGTCGTAAAAGCAGACTTTTCTATGTCATCTAAATGCATAGCCACTTGGTTGTATCCAGAGAAACCATCCATCATTGATATTCTAATCCCCCCCCCCCCATGTCTAGGGGTAGATGGAGGAGATCATGTCTCAAGGCCTGCAATGGATAACATGATCTATACCATGATGATGATGATGATGATCAAAATGGCCATGAATGACATCCCAACATCCCGCCTCATTTGCTTCCCAACAAATCAACCAATGTTCATCATTCAAACAACCCAGAGTATGGGAGATGGTAAGCCATTGTCACCATGAGGTATGTTAGTCCTTATTTCATGCAAAGTGTTCTGCTTAAATTGTTGGGCATGTGGATGAGGATCTTTGGTAAAGTCGGATAATGGATCATTGGTTTGGGAAATTGTGTCAATTTTCTTGTTTCACCTTGGTGGTAAGCTTTTATGCCCTTGTCTCATGTTGTCACCACCCAGAGAAAAGAGGTAATACTGGGTGGGCCCTCCCAAGGGTAACATTCCACTCTCAAACATACTTAAAATCTTCCATATTAAATCCTTTTACATACCCTAAACTTCGACTATGGTCCATTCTCTCATGAGAAGAGGGGCTAAAGGCCCGAAGATTGTTCACAGTTGCTATAAAAGAACAAGAAAATGAAGCTATAAAACAAAGTGAACATAGAAACGTAGGACTACCAAAATTCGGTCCAACTTGAGCTCCACTCTTTTAGTGTTCGCCCTAATCCCAATAAAGTAATGTTATAGCCTTAAACCCTATATAAAAGGGAACCCACAAATTTGCAAATATAAATGAAAGCATGGACTACAAAAAGAAAAAAAGGGATTTGCAATAAGGTGGCACACACATATGGGGTAACTCAAGAGCAAGTGCACCCTCCACAAAGGTGCTCATAGAGATGGATTAACACCATAAGCCATGAAGTAAGCCCTGAAACCATATCACTTTCATATTTACTCTTGGTAGGTTTTTAATTTCCCATGTCACTCTTGAGGCCTATCCCTCTACCTAGGTTATTTTATTTCATGTCTAGGTGGCATGCCTAATAGGGTTGGATGAAGGCCCTCCCAAATTTAAACTTGGTAACTTGCATAGGGTCTTGGGTCAATGTGATGCTTGAAGGGGATGTTGAGGTGAATTATCTTACATGGCTTATGTCTTAAGTTACAACTTACTTTGCATGTTTTAAGGACTGGTGTTTCTATGAACTTTGGTTAACCTTGTTTTATACTATGGCTTGTTTTGGATGGCCCTAACATGGCTCTTGAGGGATGTCTTATTCTTGTACCAGGACATTGTGCCCTTATTACAGGACTTTGGCATGTGTGATGGAGAGCAGTGGATCATCCAATGACTCTCCACCCTCAGATAATGGCTCTCACATTAACCTTAAATGATGGACATAAAGGCTTGGTTTGAGCAGTTCTGGTCATTATGTAACACATATGGGATGAAATCACACATGATGGGAAAAGTACCTAGGTTTTTTTTTCATAGAGGATAGGGGATGTTCCAGTAGCAAGATTTTTTACATCACTGAGAGATATCATTGCAACTCTCTCAACCCTGGACATGGCCTTTGGAGGCACCTGATGTCACCCTCTAGCCTTTGACGTCACCTTCTTCGCTAGGTATTGGTGGATGGTTTGGTTCCAGAGATGATTAGCATAGCTTGGGGTGAGGACACACCTCACTTCACACTCTTTCACCATTAGAGGATGCCACTTGGACTTTGGAGGCCCAACGTTTCACCTTGGATGCATGACGCCAACCTTTTTTTAGCTTGATGTTACACATCTGGAGCATGACGCCACCCTTTTATGATTTCATTGATGTATATTTTTATTTTGGCATCATGTTGGAGGAAAAATAAGGGGTTGGCCCCACACATATTTTATTATTGATATGATATGTGGATATATTCTATTAGGGTTGCCTCATATAAAAAGGCAAACCCTATTTTCATTTTGATCATCACAACTCTCTCACTTGAGAGACTTCACTTCTAAAACTTTCATGCACTATGCTTGGAAGGTCACTCGTGGGTGGTTTTTGCTGATTTTGGATGGGAAGTTTTGCAATTAGCATTTTATCTCATGGTTTCTTGGATGAAGTAAGTGAATTTTCTTCAATTTATTCTTATGTTATTAATATTTCACGGTAAATTTGCTATTTTATGCTATATGTCTTTCTTGATGAATCCCTAAGATAGGAACATAAGTGCTTCTTCCTCTCACAAGGTGATTTTTGTCCAAAATTTGTGAACGTATCCTTGCTAGGGTTAGACCCATAAATTCCTAAAGTGATAGAACTTTAGGATTTTAGCCCTAGACTTTTGATCTTTGACCTAGTAGGAGCTACAAGAAGGGAGGAATGATTTCTAGGGCCCAAACACGCTTGCACCCTAGGAATCCATCTCCTCAAGATTCAAGGCCTAAGGCCCAAATGTGCTTGCACCTCAGGGTTTGAATCCTACCTCTTGGTTGCAATTGGATTAATCTTCATGCTTAGTTTCATTTGATGTTATAAGACTCCATACCGAAAATGCATTGATCTAAGAAGTTAATATCTTGGTGAACTGCTTGACAAACACTCTCTTTTAAAACTCTCAAGATATCTACTAATTTTATTGAATATACTAACATTGGCAAACTCATTATATTTCTTGTTGCTATTGTAAAAGTTTGCTACAACCATCTAAAAACACTTTAATTTGTTGCATACACTCTTATAAAGGTGTCCTAACTCATTTAGAAATTGCATCTAACAATTGGATAGTGTTCTAGTGGATGTATGCTAAGTTTTCATGCTCAATTGTTACATTTATGAATGTTAATTGTTGTTGTTGTTACAAATCATTTACTACTGTCATTTAATTTTTTACTACTGCAAATTTGTATTATCCATTGCAACATATATTTTCTAGCGTCATAAGAGGTTATTCTCGCACAATTTAGCTTGGAAATTGTTACATATATGCTACAAAGTGTTCTTGTTCTGGGCAGGTACTCAAACAACTTCACACCTCTTATCTTTCCTTGACCTAGATCAATCTTAAGGTGATCAAGAGAGGGGGCGATAGGCTTGGCTACAATACTTGCTATTTGATCTCTTGAGTTCACCAGGGGAGCCTCCCTTGTGGTGGACCTCTTCCATCACTAAAACGAGGGAAGTTCTTACTAAGGTGACAATGGTAGGATCTTCCATAGTTACACAAGATTTGAGAGTCTTGTGTTGGGCTTTGCATAAGTACAAATCCTATGATAACATCCCCAACAACCCTTTGTAATATATGATCCATTTTAGGTAAGGGGTGATTATCCTTCAACTTCAATCCTAGATAATTTATTTGACAAATTCCTTATAAGTCTAGACATTTCCTCAATATTATCATCCCGAGATTCGTTATTCGAGCCAAAGGGACCACTTCATCTTTTTTCTTTTTCTTTTTATCCTTATCATCCTAGTCTATTCTTAGCTTAATTTTTCCTGAGATAGTGATGATGCCCTAATGCCGATTACATCATCTTGCATTATCAAGAGGGTTGTGGATCTTCTTTCTCTCAACATCATAGCAAAATCGGCCTCAAAGGCTCTAGCATATGTGACTTTTGTTGCTTCTTGAGATGGTTTGATGTCAACATAAATTTTATTGTAGAGCTTGTTAAATCTTTTATTAAATTCAACAACCTTTTTATTTAATGATCCAAATTTTGTTAAATAATAGAGATGATCTCTCTTTTGTCCCCACTGTCTCATGAAGGTAGATTCAAGAAGCTCCCAAGTGTTAATGATGGCATGAGGTAATCCTCTAAACCATTTTCTAACACCCCCTTCCAGGGTTTGCACATAAAATCTCATGAACAAATCATCATGTTCCACAAACAAGTTATGAGTAAAATATTGGAAGGAAGCCATGTGTTCTTCAACAATTATACTCTTTTCCCCATCATACTTTGGAAACAATTTGAGGTAATTTTCTGGAAGGTCATGTGTATTATGGGGAATATTTAAAGGACCATATTTGGCTACTACCCAAGGATTTATTGGTGGTGGAGGTGGTGGTTGATTTCACCAACCCCTACATCCTCCTATTCCAGCCATTGGATGCTTAAGGATGATATTCCTATCATCAGAGGATAAAGGAGTTTTAGGGTTCTTCAAGAAAGGCTTATAAGAAGTACTTGTTGGATGTGAGAAACCTAGAGGAGAATTCTGAAAATATATAAAGGTTTATTTGAAATTTGTACAACAGAATGGGCCTCTAGAGGTGTATTATACAATCTTCCATATTTGTCTATTCCATAATTAGAAGGAGGAAAAAAACATGCATGAGGATTACCTATAGAACATGATAAGAGTCTCTCTATGATGTTCCTCAATGCAATCAAATTTTCTGTATTTGATAAAGTTGGAATGCTTGTGGGATCAAGGTTCCTTTTGGTATGTTTCTCTGCAGATGCCATATTTGCCTCTGCGGAGTTGTTGGGTGACAGATGAATAACCCATGGCTTGAATCTTGTTCACCATCAAGAGTCAACGCTGAACTTGTCATTTCCCAAGGAAAAATGACTTCAAACTTCTGTCCCCGACAATCGAACCATTTAAGGATTTTAGTCCTTGAGATGTTCTAGGTTGTCAGTGGAACTATGCCAAGGATCCTTGGAGCTGAAACTCAGATTTGAATTTTAAAGTTACTTTGTAGAACAAAGGATTTTAATAAATGCTCAGTAATTTCTCACAGCTCTTGAAATATTTTAGACAGGATGATTATAAAAATTCTCAGCCTAAAGGGCCAATTCCCCTTTTGTGTATCAAACCATTAGGGTTTAATGAGTGAATGAATTTGTGAAAGAAGTACATGTACATACAAGGAATTTTCTGCAAATAAATCTTGTAGTTTTTTTATGAAGAAAACATGTTGAGCAAATTAGAATTTAACAATCTAGAAAATAATATATTTTGGGTTTATTAAAGGTATATGAATAAAACAACTTAACATCTGAAACATTCAAGGATGTCATAAAATTTCTGCATACATTTGAGTGCATCAAATGAAAATGGAAGGAAATTGGTCATACATATGAAATGGATCTCATTCACAAAAAAATAACACACATCCACAAGGTATATGGTTTTAATTTGGTACTTGAAGATTTTATTAATGAACTTTCATAATACATTTTTAGAATGGAAGGTATGGTCTCTCAAGAAATAATTACAATTAGAAGAAATCAGATGGAGTTTACATACTAATACAACAAGAATACTTTGAATCCCTATAAGCCTATTGCTTTCCTTTCCAAAATTTGTTATGTGATTGGATCTGGGATGATATTTGAACTTTGAGAACAAGATACTCTTTTCCTCTCTGTTTTCTGAAAAAAAATTGTATAATGCACCTTATCACTCCTTTATAGCTTCCCTTGCATGGAGAAACAACTTCTTTAAACGATTTACTGCTTCTTTATTCTTGAAACCGCTTCTTGTTTCTCGAAGGGGTTTTTATTTCATAAATAAATGCTTTTACACATGTAAAAATCAATAAGAAAATTACTTATGATGAGGTTGGATGTGTGCCACTTATTTGACCTTGTCTTGGTAGTTGTATCTTTACATATTGACACATCTTCTTCCACACCTTTCCCATTGGATATTGTTGTTGATTTAGGTTCATTGTTACTACATTCAAATTAGTTTATCTCTTATATGATGGATGAGGGAGATTCTCAGAAATCATCCTCAAAGTGTACAATAGTGCAAAATCACTAGCTAACATATCCATCACATCTTACCCTTTCAGAGGTCCTTTAAGCTTTTCAAACCTACCATCATCATTCCTCCTATCATCTAGGAGCTTCTAATAGTTTTTCTCTACATAAAGGTGTCCACTACCATCCCAAAAGGTAGGAAATCCATAGTTGATCACCTCACTAAATATTTTCTTGATTGAGGCAATCTCTCTAGTAAGTTCATGTGCCTTGTTCTCTGCATTCCATGTGAGTATCCTCTTGGCCAAGGCCTTTTTGGCATCCATGATGATGTTGGTTCAGTCTTCTATATTAAGGTCTCTAAGCTCCTCCTTGGATATACTATTTAAACACTTGATTATATTATTAGCCATTTTTGGCTTTCCTTCCAATTTTGGAAGTATTTTCTTGATGTCTTTGAACACCACATTGATCAATTTAGGCTCCTCTTAAATCAATTTGAATTGGGACCAGTTCTGAAAAACAACAGTTGATATTTGATTCCAAATCACGTGTTTGGATCCCTTCAAGGTTGCTTTTCCTATAACCTCAAGATTTACTTGAGCCAATTCATGTTCAACTTGCTCCTTAGCAACATTTACCTGACCCAAGAGTACACCTTTGCTCTTGATATACTCTTCTAACTTTGTTATCCTAGCCATATTGAATTTGAGCTTATTTGTACCAGTGCCAAGCTCCATTTATTTCACACTTAAGTCTGACATTACCTTGGATAGGCCCTCATCTGTGTCTAAAGGAATGACATGCACTTTAGCTTCCTTAGTTGTCTACAAAAGCTAGTCCTGTTGCTACTTCAAGGATTGATTTTCGGTTTGCAGTCTTTCCACAGTATTTTGTCTTTCCAGCAATAGTTGGTACAACTACTCCTTCTCTTCATGACTAGCTTGTAGCTTAGGAGTTTGCACATGTTGTACCTCTAGAATATCAAGCTTCTTTTTCAAGACCTTAATCTCATTATGGTTCATAAGGTCTCCCACAACTTTGGGATTTTTTGGATGTGATCCCAAGGAAATGATATTTCTCTCCCGTTAAACTATTTGGATCTCCTTGGCCTTTGTTTCTACTCTCTCCCGCTTCAATTGTGTTTCAAGTTTTATCACCATCTCCATCATCTTCTTTTCACTAGCAGAAGATTGGACCACTCATTTGTACACCATGTCATTGGTTTGTTTATATATCTCAACCATGTACCCATGTTGAATACTTCCCATATTGAATTTTATATAGGTGGCCTTATAGTATGTAGGAGTAAGGGGCTTTGGCACCTTTGCTTCTAGTAGAACCAAATTAAAAGTGTTTTGTTGATAATCCATGACATAGAGCAACTTTGTTTGAGTTGCTACTCAAGGACACAACTATCTTCTTATCTCTTGATTTTTCCTCCTTATATCAGAGTAGTGAGAGAAAAGAGAAGGTTTCTTCTTAGAGGCTCCTTCTGAGGTAGTAGTAATAACTTCCCCTGTTGACAAGAGGGTTGATGGAAGATGTTCAATTGAGAGAGTGGAGGTTTCAAGAACTGACCCTTCTTCAATGGATCCTTCTGTGATCTACAATATGCTCTTCCCCTTATCCAAAATATTTGTAAGGACACCCTCTATATCTAGTCCTTCATCATTCTTTTTTTTTTTTTTTTTCTCTTTTGTTCATCGATTTCCATATCAGAATGAAAACCTGAAAAAGTCCTCTTCCCAAATAACAATTCTTTCTTTTGAGAAGTCTGAAAGGCTTTTATCGGATCCCCTAATTGAACAGTAACTAAATTACACCTTGCATCAATTACACGTATGTCTCCTTACAATAATTACATGTATGCTTCCTTATATGTATGCCTCCTTGCATCAATTACACCATGTATGCCTCCTTTATATTTATGCCTCCTTGCATCAATTACACCATGTGGATCATATATCCATTTGTTTGTTTTCTCAAAGTCAAATTGTAGTAACTTGTATTCAACAAAATTTAGGGCAGTCCTCAACTTAACCAAGAAAATGGCCCACTTCTTTAGGCAACTTGAAAGTAATAGCCTACCCGTGCTATGAAAAATGCAAGTGATATAATACAAGCATCTACCTGATATACTCCAAGGAATATCCTAGGATTCAAGAAAACTAGTAGCTTTTATGGTTCTTGCTCAAAACCATATATTCTAATAAGTGTGTCATTTTTAGCTAAATACCAGTCTCCCAGACTGGTCTCCTTTCTCAATTGCAACATTTTCTTCATCTGAGGAAGCATTCTAGGAGGTTGCACCAAGTGGATCAAAGTCTAAAAAGCACTCATGAATTTATTATCAAAAAAGGAAAAACCCTCATTGTGCTCCTTTCTCCTTATTTCTTCAATCCATTCGACCATAGGTTTGGGGCTTCCTAAATCCTTTGTTACCTTGACTCCCAAACTCTCAAAATAAACATAATTTTTCAACAAGATTAAATAGACCAAGTGGGAATGATACCTAAAAGACTTTGTACAGTGAAATTTGGTCAATTGGAAGTTAATGACTCTAGCTAAGGACTCAACATAATCAAACTTGGTACATGCAATGGATTATGGAGGACTCAAGAATGAAAACAAGCCTAGAATAAACACATCTATAGTTTTGTCACGCTCATAACCAAGAATTTGACAAATCATGGAAATGGCTTGTCTGGTTATGTCAAGGAAAATGGTTGATTTAAATGGAGGTGGGTTGGTTGGACGTGGGGTATTTGCAACCAATATCTTTCATAACAACTTATCCTTTTCCATTTGAGATAATTCCTGGTATCTGGAGGCCAGGACATCATCATCCAGAGGTTCCTTAGCAACATGATAATAAAAATGGAATACTTGGGAAATAAACTCTTTTGAAATTGGACAAATGATCCTAGACCCATCTATAATGGTTATATTCTCTTTATTTTCATCATAATTGGTAGCACACCACTCAACAAGATCGATAAATTGGTAGGTTTGGGGAATTACAGATCGGGCCAGGTTCGATTTCCACAAAAAACAAAAAATCTCTATCGGCGTTAGCATCTGTTTGAGCCCTTCGAATCAATTGGTATAGGTCTGAGCAAGATAAAACTGGGTCAAAAACGTCAACCTCTCTATTCTACAGGTGGTCTTGAGTGGTCGGTTGTTTTTGTGTAGTTTGGGGTTGACTAGGGCTTGCCTTAGTTGCCATTTTGTCACTTTTGCAGGTGAAATTGACCGGATAGATGGAAAGTAGGAGTTCATGGGGTTCAAATTACCTTTTTTGATAGTTGAATTCAGATTGTACATGTCTATTTCAAGGGTCATGGTTTTTAACTTGGACGTCAAGCTCGATATATAACAAATTCAATAATAAATTCAATGTTAAAAACCATTTTCAACCCCTTTTATACCTATTTGGAGCCATGTGTCACCTCCCAATTAGCTAAATCATTCAAATTTGAGAACGCCGGAAATTTTGAGTGACGTCACTAATGATGTCAACAAGGTCCCACAGACACATGGTAGGACGTCGCTAGTCCAAGTGGCTAGCTATGTGGCACCCATGTCAAGGAAAAATGACACCTGGTTGAGCCACATGTCTCCCAATCCGAGTAACTCATCATCATCGTAGATATTACAGAGAGATAAACCTCTATAAAAATGTCATTATCCTATTGGACCACGTATATGCCATGGTTTTAGAGCCAACTAACTTGTCCTCTACTTGACTTACCCCTTATGCACCCTGTCAGTGCCATTAGGCACCACATCACTTCCATGTGTACATCGACTTGTATAAGAGACATGTAAATGTGCATGAACCTGCATAGATAAGATCTAGCTAGCAAAGGACATATACAATATACAGAAAAATGAGAAAGACGGAAACGAGAGAGAGAATCAAAGAATTGTATTAACTGAATGAATGAATGATAAATTACACATGATATAATTTGTATAACTCAAATAATGCGCACTGGAAGAGAATCCAATGCCATAGTGGTGGTCTAGAGTGATCTAGACACACACTTACAGTTACAGGAGTTAACTGCCACCTAGTCTGAGTTAACTAGCCTCTCAGTCTTTAGTTAACTGACTGAAAGAAAGTGAAGTGAGGCTAATGCGCTAGTTTGGTGATAATCCCAAGGACAATCACATTAGTAGTGATGATGCCAATGCTGCATGGTGATGGAACCAATGTGGCATCAAGACTCCACTCAATTGATCCAACTGAAGTGTGAACTAAAGAGAATATTCTCCTAGAATGTAGGAAAATAAATATTCTCCCTAAACTATAGGAGACTAAATAATGACTAATAAACATAGGGAAAACCTCAGGGAAAAACATTCTAGGTGTGTGTGAAGTATCTCCAACACCCCCTGAACATCACTATGCTGAAAATAAAGAATGGGTCTAGACAACGAGGCCATGTTAAGTACCCGAAAACAAAATACACACTGAAATAAATGAGGAAAGAGGGGAAAACTCATGGGAAAACCCCCCATCAAGGTACAATGTATCAAAAAAGAACTAACAGTTCCTAGGAAACTGCATCCTTCACTCCAAGACGACTGCATAAAGAATGGAAATTCTGCTTAGGGAAGGTCTTGGTGAAGATGTTTGCAGTCTATTCTGCTGAAGGACAGAACTGTAGGTCGATGACCCCCTCATGTACTAAGTCCCAGATGTAGTGCATGTCGATCTCAATGTGCTTCTTCCACTGCCTCTGAACTGGATCTCTGCAGAACTTCAGAGTACTTTGGTTGTCACACTAAATGACGATTGATCGGTGAAACTGAATGCCCAACTTAGTAAGAAAATGTTGTAGCTACATAGCCTGTATGGTTATGTTAACTACCCCTCTGTACTCTGCCTCAGTTGAAGATAGAGAAATAATAACCTGCTTCTTGTTCGACCAACAGATGGGCCTGAAACCTAGACTAAGTGAGTAACCAGATGTCGGCTTGTGATCAATGTTGTCGCCAGCCCAGTCAAAATTAGTGAACACGACGAGGTCCATTACAAAGTCTACTACATAGTGAATTCCAAAGGTGATGGTGCCCTGTACGTACCAAAGGATACACTTTGCAGCCTTCCATTGTAGCTCATGCAGCTCTTGCATGAACCGAGAGACTACTCTGACTGCATAGGAAAGGTCTGGTCCAGAGTGTGTGAGATACAACAAGATACCCACTAGTTGTCTATATAGTGTGTTGTCCAGTAGTGGAGTGTCCCCACCATCCTCAAGTCTAACTTCTAATAGGAAAGGATTCGGGACAGACTTGCATTATGTCATGTGGAAACTCTTGAGGAGATCTTGTGCATACTTGGCTTGACACAACTTGATGCATGATGCATCATGATTGATCTCAAGACTAAGGAAGAAATGTAGCGGACCCATGTCTATCATCAAGAATTTGTCATGCAAAATCCTCTCGACTGCAACAATTGTTGAAGTCGAGCACCAGTGATAAAAAAATAATCAACATACAGAACTAGGAGTATAAGTGAATCAACCGTCATGAGCATGTAAACGTCTAGGTCTGACATACAATGTACAAATTTCTATGACAGAAGGTAGGATTCCATCTTGGCATACCATGCCCTCGAGGCTTGCTCGAGGCCATAAAGTGACTTCTTCAGTCAAAAGACCAAAGATGAATCCTGATTGTATCCCTGGGGTTGCCCCATATAGATCTCCTCAGGGAGATCTCCATGAAGAAATGCAGTATTCACGTCCATCTGATGGAATTCCCATCCCTTGGCTGCTGCAATGGCAAGTGCCAAGCATATGGAATCCATCTTCACTACCAGAGCGGAGGTCTCATCATAGTTAATGTCGTGCACCTGCTAAAATCCTTTGGCGCCTAGTCTGGATTTGTATATGCTAACATGTCCATCTACTGCGCTCTTGGTCCTGTAGACCCATTTGCACCTAACAAGTTTCCTTCCTGAAGGAAGGGGAACCAGATCCCAACTTTGGTTCTCGAGGAGGGAGTTGTACTCCTCCTGCATGGTGGATTCCCAAAAGGGATTCCCAGGAGCCTTGCCATAGGACTGTGGATTTGAATACTGAACCAAGAAAATATTCCTGGGTGGCTTCGGTTCAGTGGCGGTGAGTTCAAGAGGAGGCTCCACGAAATCATATCGAGTCCTCCTGGTATCAATTGGATCCCCAAAAAGATCTCTGGCATCTTGAAGAGTAGTCTTGGCCCACTTGGGACTCGACTCTGGATCTGCATCTGCATCTGCATGCACTGACTCTACATCTGACTGTACTAACTCAGTATCTGAATCATCTGAATCCTCTAAATCAAAACTCTCATCTAAAGAAGATTCAATATGTGCATGTTCATCATCTATGACAGGAGGAAGAATAAAAGTGTCTGCATGAGGCTGTTGAGTTACATGCGGGATACTTTCCTCAAATTGGACACTACGCTCAATGAAGATTCGATTAATGGAGGGATCAATGAGTTTGTATCCCTTCACACCATCGGGGTATCCAACAAAAATACACTTTGTACTCTGTGGATCAAGTGCCTTTCTCTTCTCAGAGGGAATCTTGGCCCATGCACAAGAACCAAATATACAGAAGTGGGTCAGTTTCGCTTTGAGGTCGGTCCAAGCCTCGAAGGGGGTCTTATCCTTGAAAGATCTATGGGAAGATCTATTTTGGATGTAGGTTGCACAATTAAGTGCTTCATTCCATAATCTCTGTGGAAGTGACTTTGCATACAACATGCAAGATGCCATCTCTTTCATAGATCTATTCTTCCACTCAACAACTCCGTTTTGCTGCAGATTATAGGGAACTGTGTACTGCAACTGAATCCCGGCCTCAAGACAAAGATTCTGTACCTCATGGTTGACATACTCCCCACCATTATTTTTTTGGAGGACTTTGATCTTCCTTCCTGAATGTGTCTCAACAAGGGCCTTGAAATCTTTGAGATGTTGAAAGACTTCATATTTGTGCATGAGAAAGAAAGTCCAGGTGTAGCGTGATAAATCATCAACAAAAATGAGCACGTACCTTGCTTTACCGATTGATGGATGCGGAAAAGGGCCCATGAGATCATTGTGGATCATATCCAAAGGATAAGAGGCCTTCTGAGTCTTTCCTTTGTCGAATTTCTCTTGAGAGTGTTTTCCAAGAACACATCCCTCACAAATTCCTTTGGAGAAGTGGATGTCAGGTAGACCTTCAACCATTCCCTGCTTGCTAAGATGTTGCATGTATCTGAAATTTAAATGCCCAAACCTTTCATGCCATATCCTACTTCTTTCATCAACATGTGTAAGCAGTAATGCATAATCTGGTTCGATAAATTTAGAAAATATGTAGAGTTTGGATTGGTGATTTACCTCACTAGTATCAACTTTGGAATTGGTTTGCATGTCATAGATATCCACTACATCAAGTGTGAATATTACTTTTTTTCTGGTGCCATAGTTTGTCATCTGATACATGGAGAGAAGATTGATGGATATTTTGGGAACGTGTAGCACATTCTTGAAGCTCCCGTTTGTGAGTTCAACTCTTCCTTTGCCAATGACTTCGACTGGAGAGTCGTCCCCCATCATAATTGGAGGACCTTTGCATGCATTCAATGAAGAGTAGAATTTCTTTGTGGATGCCATGTGGTGTGATGCACTTGAATCTACAATCCAAGCATCATGAGAGAATTTAATGGCATTCAAAGCATGGATAGAATTACCTTTCTTGGGGTTTAGATCTTCTCGCTTCTTCTTCTTGGCACCCTCGGGGATGCGATCTCCAAGGTTCTTTTGTTGAAGTATTTGTGCCATTTGATCTATCTGTTTCTGCATGCATGTGGATTCTAGATGGAGTCCTCGTTGGCAGTAAGTGCATTTCTCCCCTTTCCTTCCATTTCCACCTTTGGATCTAGAGGAATCGTTGAAGGGTTTTGAGTACCCTTCCTTCTTTGGATTTGCATGTCCCTTCCCTTTGTCTTTGTGTTTATATTTCTGATTTTTGTGACTGCTACCATCTTGCACAACGAGTGCATGCACCTTTGATCCTTTGATTTTGGCCATATTGATGAGCTCGGTTTGCTCTTGCATCAGGGATTCAATAAAGGCCTCAAGAGAGGGAATTTTCTAGGTAGCTCCAGAGGTGAGCCTAACTGAATGAAATTTGGATACAAACATTGAGTATTCCAGACCAAGTTTGCAAAGAATGGTAAGAACAATTTGTTTCTCCTCCTTAGATTTATCAACCCCACAAGCCTTGAGTTGCGACAACAAATCCCTATATTTGGTAAAAAAATCTTGGAGATTGTCAAAGGTTTTTGGATCCAAAGTGAGCAATTCCACATTGAGTATATGTCCCCCCGTCTCGTCCTATTTTCCAAAAAGTCCTTCCATGGTGGTCCAGACTTCATTGGGGGTTTTACAGGAGGATATGTGAAAGAGGAGCTCAGGAGAAATAAGACTACAAATAGTTCCATACGCTTCATCCATCTGATTTAGATACTTGGATTTTTCTATGGCCGACGTGGGTTTGGTCTCTGTGTCCATTGTTAACCTGTATAATCCTCTGCTTCAAAGATGCATTACCATCCCGTCCTTCCATAAAAAGAAATTGTACGGTGTAAGAATCAATTCTTTTGGAAATTCCATTTTCACGTTGTCTTCAATCTTCAGTACCTGCAAAAAGAGTCTGGTGTGTCTTTTTCCTAGCAATCTGTCAGCTTTGATACCATGTAATTGTGGATGAACCTGCACAGATAATATCTAGCTAGAAAATGACATACACAATTTGTAGAAAAATGAGAGAAAACGAAAACGAGAGAGAGAGAGAGAGAGAGAGAGAGAGAGAATCAAAGGATCATATTAACCGAATGAATGAATGATAGATTACACATGATATATTTTGTATAACTCAACTAATGCACACTGGAAGAGAAGCCAATGCACCATAGTGGTATTCTAGAGTGATATGGACACACACCGACAGTTACAGGAGTTAAATTCCACCTAGTTTGAGTTAACTAGCCTCCCAGTCTTCGGTTAACCGACTGAAACAAAGTGAAGTAAGGGTAATGAACTAGTCTAGTGATAATCCCAAGGACAATGTGCATTAGCAGTGATGATCCCAATGTTGCATGGTGATGGAACCAATGTGGCATCAAGACTCCACTCAACTGATCCAACTGAAGTGTGAATTGAAGAGAATATTCTCCTAGAATGTAGGAAAAGGAATATTCTCCCTAAATTATAGGAGACAGAATAATGACTAATAAACATAGGGAAAACCTTAGGAAAAAGAAATCCTAGGTGTGTGTGAAGTATCTCCAATAAGATAGTGGTTTTGTCAGAAACYAGAAGTGGTATCACATGCTCGAYTAGGTGATTTTCCTAAGCCTTTGAGCGATGCAAAATAAATAGAACAACATTGCATGGCGAGGGAGAATTTTTTCCTCGCATCATGAAGAGATTTTAACAAGTGTGCAAGTCCATGATGTGAAATGCATCRTGGACTATTGATCTTCGAGACCAAAACRTGCCACAATCATAGTCGTTGATYTGGTGGTCTTCAGTAGCGCGACTTTAATCCATAACTCTAGCCCATGGTCTTGGCGCTCATACACCTATTTAGTCCCTCCGTCRTTGCAAATAACATTATATTATSTCTGATAGGCCCTCTTCGAGGCCGCAATAAGCCCCTCTCGTGAAATTTAAGTGCAATTAGCCTTATATACCCCTTTTCTTCAATTTTTTAACCTCTAGGGTCATTTTTCCTGCATAATCACTGCTATTGAAAATACAATATTGTACTAACATAAGCAATGGAATGTAAAGGAAGGAAAGGAATGTGAAGGGAAGGATTTTGAAYAGTCCTACTAAGGACTAGAATATGTATATTCTTTTCTTTTTTTTGGAATATAAAGTTTTTTCTTGCTCAGAAACAAAATATGATGATAAGAAGAAAAGAAAAATAATTAGAATAACAAAAAAAAATTAAGATAAAAYTTTGCATCAAAAGGAGAAAAAGGAATATTAGAAAAATAATTAGATGATTTGTGATTTAAAATAAAGGCTAAAAGATTAAATTACAAATAAAAGTAAAACCTAAATACATATTAAAATTAATAAAGATATCTAATAAAAGAGTAGGGAAATATGATGATGAAAAGAAAACAAATGATTGGTTAATTCTGGAGATTAAGGGAACAAATAGCAATGAATCAAATTTGTGAATTGAGTTTAGTTTAAGGGGTTGGGAGGAATGATTATTATCCTCTGCACTCAAATTAAGACTTATACCAAGGGAAAATAATTATTTATGATTATTATCCTCTCCACTCAAATTAAGACTTTTATACCAAGGGAAAATAATTATTTAAAGGTTGTGTGAAATTTAAAAACTTTTTTGATAAGATCTCTAACTAAAATCTTAAAAATGTGATATAATATTGCAAATAATAAAATAAGTAAATATTTCTTAATTTAAATTACATTTAATTACATTTAATTATATATGTGATGTTCATAACTTACGTACAACAAAACAACTTCCTCTTTTATCATTCTTATTTTTCATGGCATCATAATTTTTTAACTTACTTTTAAACACTTCATTCTCTATTTTATATTTATAATAAAATCTATTTTTAAGGTCACGAGCAGTGTATGAGACCCTCCCTCTGCCCAATGATTTGACTAGTAAAGTCTACGGAGGTATACATACCCTACCCCCCTCTAGATTTGAACTTTTGACCTCTTAGAAGGAAACCCATGTTCTTAACCATTAGGCTCACTTAGGCTATATTTCTTGGAACACTTTTGGAAAAACTCATGGGGCACTTACCCTCACTTGGAGGATGGTACTCAGGGTAAACTGAATTTTATAGAAAGTCGAGGCTTTTTTTATAACGTGCTCATTTAAGAGTTCAACACCCCTCAACACAAAACACTCAAGCTACATCAAATTGACATTTACTTTTAAACAATTTATTTTATATAATAATAATAATAATAATAATCTATTTTTAAGGTCACGACCAAGTTAGACACCAAATTGGTGTATGAGACCCCTTGTTTGTGGGACAAGGGACCCCAAACAAGGATGATATCTATTTTTATATCTAATTTTAAAAATATAAAAATCATATAAATTAGGATAAATTTCTTAAAATAAATTCATTTAAATTACATAATATTGTATATGATATTCATATCTTAATATATAATAAGAAGACAACTTTCTCTTTAATTCCCTTATTAGTCCCTGCCGACAAGGACTATATCATTCGATTCATCATTGAATCACTATTAGTTCTAGCTTTGACTTAAATTTTCCCCTCATTTCTAATGTTGAGCATAGGGGAGTCTTAAAAATAATTTTATTTTAATTAAAATAAATAAGAAAACTTTATTTTTCTGTCATCCGATTGGACTTCAACTTTCACCTCTTATTACCAAGGTGATTAGACTTCGGCTTTCACCTCTTATTTCCGAGGTGAAGACAGAGTGCATTAACACTTCAGTGGAGTGCTCTGTCAAAAGTCAACAAATAAATATGTGAGAGATATGGTAATATATTTTGTTTAACATCTTTATTGCTCTTAAAATAAATATGTTAGAGGGTAATATATTTTGTTCTAACATATTTATTACTCTTAACGTAGAGCCTCACACATATGTCTATTCACTGCCCTAGTTATTCATAACCCCTCCATATCAATTCAATTCACCGTCGTGGTTAATAATAACCCTCCATATCTACACATCTAGATTGCCTCTACCTCATTCTTAGAGCTCACCACTTTCCTCGATGTCATAGCCTACACAACCATCTTCCTTCTCGATTGTCATAGCCTACACAACCTCCTTCCTCCGTTAATATTGCAGTGAAGCGCACGTCTCAGAGGGGCTTTCAATTAACAAAACAAAACTAACATTCTCAGAGCTCACCACTTGATTCTCAGAGCTCACTGCTTTCCTTGATGTCATAGCCTACACAACCTTCTTCCTTCTCAATTTTCATAGCCTACACAACCTCCTTCCTCTGTTAAGACTACAGTGAAGCACGTGTCTTAGAGGGGATTTCAATTAACAAAACAAAACAAAGAGGGCCCCTCCTCCAAGCGGAAAACACTCAACGATTGGTCATCAAACAAACACCAGTCACATTCCAACAAGTTCAAGTGCGGCCCTCTTCTTCACCTAATGGCCAAACTGCTAGAAATAGGAGTATCTATCTTTTCTTAGTTCAATATATCGCTCAAGGTTGGGCCATTCAAGCACAGGCCTGGTGAACTTTATGATTGCACTCGCACACAAGAGCGGACCTCTACATGATGATGACAACTAGTCGTACCTTATGATGAAAGATAACAACCATGGGATTTCTCACACATACCAGTGACAGGGAGGGGCTGGCCATTTAGGTCCTCCACTTCTTGAGGATGGTAGGGCTCTCTGCTTCTTTGTTGGTCCAGTGGGTAGATACCATCATCAATATGCATCCATAAACTTGTCTGAGTTTGATGTCTATTGAAGGTAGTCGTCCACCCAAGGTGTTGGATCACCCCAACACAGTGGGGGCAGGGAGGTGGTGGTGGAGGGAAAGAGGCATTCTGGTGCATAGGAAGGCCAAACCACTATATGAGGCATGAGTGATAGTGAACTCAAGCACTTGCATGTGCATAGGAATAAATTCCATAGGTCGGGGAAGCTCGAAGATATTTCCAAGCCAAGACCGAGCCTATCAAAGAAATAGGCCAAGAAGTGAAGCTAAAGCAGTGGTTGAACTTTAGTTTTGGTTTAAATTCAAATAGATCTCTTCTTCAATTGTTCCTTATATGCAATATTCTTATGCTCATGAGAGTGATCGAAAGGAAGAGACAGATGTTCCAGATCAAGACCCAGTGCCATCAGTAGAAAAACCAAAGCGAGCATGACCTATACCTTCCTAAGCTAGATACATATTATGATATTAATAAGTGAGACACCAAAAGTCTAATATATATCCCACCCACAACCGTAGTTCTAAACCCAACAACATAGGCAAAGGCACAAGTGGTATAAAATACTGGAGCAAAGGCATACCTAGGGGCTTCAAAGGCATAAGCATCATTGGCAGAGATAGTAGTTTCAAAGTGAGTATTTTATCCAATCAAATAAATTCCATCAACAACTTCCATTCGCTTTGTTTCATAACCAATAGACGGACTAAATTACCATATTTTTCACTTGTTGGTACACCTGCAGATGTCTTGGATACCTTCTACACATCCTAGAGGTAGTTGTGATAGAAAACACTTTCCCTGCATCTAAATTAGATGTTGAGCACAAACACTGATACTCATTTTGGACATCAACAAGAATTCCAACAACGTCAACTTGGCGTCCAACGATTATGCAGGAAGCAAAGAGACTAGTTGAAAGATTCTCTATAACAATCTCTAGTAATCTCAGTTAGGGGCAAAGATTTGCTACTAAAACAATGGATGAAGAGCTTGGTTGTCTGTTTACACATACCAGGGTGTAATTGCGATAGTATTGGTTTCAACCAGAACAACTGGAATGCATGCATGACATTTGACCTGACAAACATCTCACAAATGGATAGAAGGGTTGTGTGGTTGGGTGATTTTTCCAATAATCTTTGCTACTTCCACCGGTCTGGATTGATGCATCGATTGCAACAGTTAAATTATTTTCCTAAGTAAGAACATCTGAGATGCATGCATGAAGATGTATACCCAACAAACATCTCACAAATGGACACAAGGGTTGGGCCAGTTGTTGGGTGGTTTTTCCAATATTTTGTGCAACTGTTGCCTGTCATGCATCGATTGCAACTGTTAACTTATTTTGCTAGTATTTCCTCTAGATATAATATCTTTGCATTCCTTACCAACATGATTTATGGTTGCTTAAGTTCAATTGACAACTTTCTTCGGTTTTGATTCAAGAGCTTCTTAAGCAGTTGACGGTTATGATATTATTATAAAACTCAACATCCTTTTCCAGTTATGTTCTCTTCTATTTAAAATATTCTTAGATTTTATTTCTTCTTTTATTTATTATTGATGTATATGATTATTATTTTTAATGTTTAGAAATATTCATGTCTTATAATATCAATATAGTTTTTGAGATTATATGTTGTTGAAAGTGGATACCTTGAATCAAATTTTCTAACTCTTAACCTCTTAAAAGATTATGTTTACATCCTACTCCTTTTTTATAAATTTTATAAATAACCATAATTATTTCACATAATTTAAAATGAGTTCATAATTGTTTTTTTAGAGTATAAATAAACAATTTGTTAAAACCCGATGCAAAATTCTGCAACAGGGAGTCATAATCTTTAAGGTAATCTTTACACCTTATAATTATTTCACATAATTTAAAATAAGTTCATAATTGTTTTTTATAATATAAATAAACAATTTGTTAAAACCCAATGCAAAATTCTGCGACAAGGAGTCATGATCTTTAAGGTAATCTCTATACCTTTGGGACGCTCAGTGCTCATAATTTAATCTCTCTAAAAACTATTCACATAAGTTTTGAAGGGATTCGGTGTAGGCATGTCATTGCTAAAGTATATTTGTACAATCTGTGCCTTTAACGAGAATTAGGGTAAAAAATCTATGAACATTATCCGCTTTTACTTTCTAAAGATCCCACTGCACACGATAGCTTTTTTGAACTATGCTAACACATATCCTTGTCTAGTGCGGTAAACTTGGTTAATAGCTTGCACCTCGTCAATGGTCTACGTCCATGATTGTGTTTCCACTAGCTGAGTTTGCGTTGAACAAGCATAAGTATTAGGCATGAATCGGCTAGTTGTAGGTCCTAGAGACTAGCGTGACTAGTGACCAATGCCTATCCCTGAGTCCTTGTGTGGCATCGAAACACCCGAACAAAATTTCTACGAATACATAAAATTTACATGTCCAACTATATACAACGTATAAATGAAACATTATACGATGATTAATTAAAAAAGAGTGTCAAAGTGATTGCAATGATTTCTTAGGTGTGGATGTTTGGTTGGTACATCTAATTACGTCGGAAGGTGTACACTTATTGACAATGAGCACAGTTAATCATCTTTTAATCTAAAATTCTAATCTGATGGCTAGCAATTGAAGATGCTGGCATATTCTTAGTCGTCCTCCCAAATCAATGAATGTGATTTCCTCTTCATAACTTCCTTGTATTTTTGAATACATCCGTTAACCTGTTTACCTTTTAACATTTACCTAATCATATTAAGAAATTACTGTAGCACTATATGATTGCCATGTTTAAATCATTTTCTGGTTGTGCGTTTTATTTTCTGGTTGTGCGTTTCATTTTCTGTCTGCGCCTTTCAATATTCATCAACCACGGTTTTGAGTGGCTGTGCTAGTAATATTATCAATGAACTTATTCTTGAAAGTTAAAATAACATGAAAAAAATGGGATGTGAATAATTAATTTTTTTATAAAAATATTATTTTTTAATTTAAATTACCTATTTGGTAGACATTAGGAGATATAAGGGAAATTGCTTTAAGAGGTGAAGGTTAAAAGAACATGAAAACGATGGGATGGGATGGGATGGGATGGGATGGGATGGGATGGGATGGGATGTGATGTGATGTGATGTGGATAATTAATTTTTTAATTTAAATTATATATTTGGTAGACATTAGAAGATATAGGGGAAATTACTTAAAGGGGTGAGGGAAGATATCACCTAAATTTATTGAGTCTTCCCAGTACTTCTTCATAATGAGGGTGATATAAGTTCTTTCTAATATCTCTCTTCATTGAGGGTGAAGGCGTGGATAGGAGACGATATTAGAGAAACTATATATCGTCATGAAGTAAATATGTTTCATAAGTTAAGTCAATTATGTTTCATCTAAGCAATCATAATTAAGAGGGGCTTATTTTATCGTAAATAAAGATACATTTGTTTGTCTTGATCATAATAAACAACCAACTTTGATGGGCACATTGGTCCATGAGGGATGAACATATATTTCGGGGGATTTGAAACTAAGTAGAGGAATAATAACACTTCCACTTTACCACCCAACCAAATTGTTCTTTATTAAAAAAATCTGAAATTTAATAGTATCTCCTTCAAAAAAAATTGTAGATAATTAGCTAACATAACACTATCATTGAATTAATGGTCCAATAATCGCTTTCAATTTGAATAATACACTGGAATTGTAATAAGATTAGAAAGAAAACCCCTCCCTAGCACATATTCTCTCGCGTACTCAAGTAGTCTGTTCTTCCTTGGAAAATATCTCTTTCCATCATGCTTCGGGTGTTTTAACAGTCGAGCGAACAAACAAACCAACAAAGAAGTAAATGTTGAGGAGGACTCGCTCCATATGAAGCATAAGGAGCATCACACACAAACCATAATATACATGCTCAATCCACGAACTATGAAAATTGAACTAAATTTGTAGCACAAGAGGAGATTGGTGGAATGCATAAAATCCCACCACACAAGGCATTTGGAACATCCTCTCCCTTAATCATTCACTTATATTTTTTTCGTATTTCCATCCCTGGTACAAATTCATGCTCTCACTCATTATGGTGATATTCCCCTTCTAATGAATGTGGATCTTATGGCTCAAGGAGCCACTGAGCCTAACCCTAATCAACTTATGACACTTACAATTTAAAGTGTGTTTGGGAGGATTTCAAACAATTTGGAGAGGAAATTTATAATTTAAGGGCACACATTTCTCTAAAATATGCTTAAAATTATCGCATCCAAAATACCTTCACTACCATGCTTAGAGAGGTTCAATTGGGTCATAGGTATGGGAGTGACATGTTTGACTAGCTAGACTCATTGAGATTGCGGGTAGAGGAAGTCTGAGATGAGATGACCAAATCCAAGTGTCGTCAAAACGAAACATTGGAATCTATGGGAGCCATTCACCATGAGCTTGCAAAAATTCGAGAAGCCCTTCACCCTCGACTAACTAATGATTAAATCAACTAGGATTTTGGTCCCCAAGACACACATAAGCAAGGTTGATGTTGTAGAGGATGTCTTATCATCGAGAGAAGAATATTGACTTCACTAGTAGATGCATTTCAAAAAGATATGAATTATCGATGGTTTCATGAAGATTTACAGTAGTAGATTTCTTTTGAACTAAGCATTCTCTTATCAAACACCCGTATTTAGCATTATGGGGAAACCACTAACACAATTAAATTTGATTTCTCTTCAGCGCAGTAGCTACAAGTGGTGGGCATATATTTTTCCAAAATTACATAGGACTTGCACCTAGCCCAGTTGATATTATGGACACTGGAATACATCTAGAGATGCAAGCATAAGCATTAGCATCTCACCGACATGATTTAAACCTTGGTAGGGATTATATTAGCTACTTACTTTCATTAATTAGGCAAAACCCTCTTAACACAATAATAAATTTATCTATAACTTGTTAAGTAAATGTAAATTAATTTACTTGTAAACTATTTGTCAACAATATATAACTTTTTAATCTTTATCATTTTTACTTTGTCATAATGTATTTTGATTGTACCCACAATCCCTATCTCTTAACACAAAATCTACATCACTATCAAAAAATAAAAAAAATTCTAAAATTTTTAAAAGAATAATTGGAAATCTTCCAATGTGTTGTTTTGTTGAATTACATTTACCATAGAGTAAGAAAAGTATGTTTTAATTTTGTTTTACCTCCATTAATACAATTTTTCAAATTTGATAAACAAAATAAGAAAATCATATTGTAATAAAGTAGAATGTAAAAAGTTTGTTTTCATGGGATATAAACAAAGATTTCAACAATCCATCAACAATTTAAGATTCATAATTCTTCTTATAAATTACAAATCAGTTTTTTTATAAATTACAAATGGATTATTTCAAGGTGTATGGTTTTCCTTAAATAATAATGATAATTCAATCCACATTTACAAATAACAACTGATAATTGTACTCAATACCAAAAGAAACAAATAAAATAAAATTGTTTCTATATAAAAATATATTTATTTTGAATTAAATGTGCATCTAAAAATTGCGTGAAATTATGTCCAACTATAAACTAGATAAAGTTTCAGCAAGGGTGGATTGAGTTCAAATCTCTAGAACTCCAAGTTCATATCTCGTGAACTTTCCCCACTCTTTTTTTAACAACAGCAACCGTTACACCGTTTCACAATAATAGATTTATCTATAACTTGTATCTCCATGAGACAAGTTTGATTTGAAAAACAGTGGGTATTCCCTTATCTACAAGAATATTTCCATATTGTTCGTATTCACCTTCTTAATGTCTTTCATTGTCTAATCTCTTATTGCAAAATTTCATTCTTTAAATTCATTTCCAAACTAGTTTGTTTTAGCGAAATTTCATTATTTAAATTCATTTTTGAATTGGTCTTCTGATACAGAGATAACGTTAACAATTTGAGCGTTAGTTTTTTCAAATGTTTATGTTCTGCAAATTTATTATATTTAACAACTTGAGTGTTATTATTAATTCTGTAGATTTGAGTGATTATTTCTATATAATCTGAGTGTCCTGGGATTTATCAGCTTGTTGAATTCATTTCTATAGTTAGAAATGGATTTTAAACAACAAAAAATAGTGATTTCATGCATATTTATATCACCGGAATCCAAAAAAAAAAAACCAAAAAATTAAACAACGACCGACTTTATGTGCTAAGATAAAAATGGGTTTAACTCATTCTATTCGGAGTATTCATGGCGCTGGAGTTGGTCAGCGTGTGCTAGAGATTGAAGTGGCCAAGAACAATATGTTGGGTGGCTTGAGTCCTCTCAGCGAAGCCCTCTGGAAAAATATCACCGATGCGAAAGGAGTCACATATATTTCTCCAAGGCTTGATGGGGTATGTTGAGCCTGGCTATATTATGGCCATCACGGGGCCTTCTAGATCTAGAAAATATACGCTTCTTGATAGCTTGGGAGGTGGGTTATTTGATATGTTGGGTGGATTGAGTCCTCTCAGCCAAGCCCTCTAGAAATGAGAAAAGAGAGCCGCATAGATTTCTCCAAGACTTGATAGGGTAAGCTGATCCTAGCTATATTATGGTCGTCATCATGGGGCCTTCTAGATCTAAAAAATATACTCTTCTTGACAGTTTGGGAGGTGGGTTATTTGTTTTTTTTTTGATGGGTGAGAGTTAGTCGCTATCAGAGTCTTCCCGATATGTTATTCTTGACAGTTTGGAAGATTGGTTATTTGTCTTTTTTTAAGGAGTTGATTAGTTGTTCTATGAAATGGCTTTTTTTGTTGGAATTCGACGATATAAATTTTCACGAATCACTATTTTTTGTTGTTCAAAATCCATTTCTGAATGCAGAAATGGATTCAGCATGTTGAAAAACTTCCAGGGTACTGGGATTCTACAAAAATAATCACTTAAATCTACGAGTCCAATCGGAAAAAATCTTCATTTCATAAAATCTTTAACCTAAAACTTTTTTAATTTTTTTTTACTGATGAGTAAGATCGCTATCAAAATCTGATGGGTGAGATCACTATCAAAATCTTTCCCATAGGTTTCAAATAGTTTTCCTAAATATTACTAGTAATTACTAATAGGTTTGAAATATTTTTTTTAAATATCTTGTTTATTTTTCAAATTTATTATTAAAATAGATGAGAGTGATATAAAGATTTTCAAAATCCTTATTATTTTTCAAATTTATTATTAAAATAGGTGAAAGTGATATAAAGATTTTCAAAATCCTTGATTTTCTCATACATTGAGTATCACCTACTCTATCAAATTGCAGTGTAAAGTTTTAATATTTGCATGCCCATTTGTTTTTTCAGAAATTCAAAAATTCACAGTACTCTAATTTGCTATGTGGCAATAGGAGAACTAGTTCCGAGTATTATAGTGTTTTCGTTAACCGTAATTATTTTATRCCTTGGTTACAAAATCTAGGATAAAGAAATKATTGCAGTGTATAAACTAGTCATRGAAATGSTTAATGTAAAGTAAAATTAYTYGGAAAATAGGTTTTRGAGGTTTGACCCATGGTTAATGTAAAGTATAATTATTTGGAAAATAGGTTTTAGAGGTTTGACCCATGGTTAATGGAAAATTTACTTTGTAGGTGGCATCCTTTAAAGATAAAACAAAACGGCTTTTGCATAGGGAATTGATGTTATGAATAAGGTGATAGAAAAGCAACTACATCTGTTTAATCTAAATCCTGTGCTCCATAGTAGTGATTGAAATAGTTAATTTTATATTTTTTTAAGCTTTAGTTTGATGATTTCATTTATCTCTAATTTTTTATAGTTACCAAATAGGGTTTTGTTCATGTAAATAAAATGTAGTGCTCATAATGAATATGAGGAAAAGTTCTTTAGATATGTTACCTTACAATTTTTATGTTATTAAGAAGTGCCACTGCAATGCCCGACTCTAAACTGTATAAGGTTGAGAATCCTATTCTCATCATATTGTGGAGACTAGAAGAAGGAATTAAAACGTGACTTTTTCAATTTTTTTCAACTTTCTTTCCTTTTTCTTTATTTGTTTTATTTGAGATATGTTGGGAATGTTTTATTTGAGATATGTTGGGAATGGTAGCAATCTCAAACTGTATGAATTGTATACGGAAAAAAAAAATACATAATTCTAAAACTTTTGTATGAATTGCCATATCTCCTAAAAATTATATAATTGAGTGCCAAATATAACATTTATTCTGTATAAACTCTATTTTTCATTAATAGTATTATTATTATATTTATTTGTACAACTTTCATTTTGTAGTGTAGCTTTCATTTTGCAATCTAGTGTTTGTGTGATCATTCTTAAAAGTCATCATTTTGCACATTGCATAAATATTAACATCGCACACAAAAAACATTCGGGATTACAATTTTAGTGACTTATTTAGTTTTAAGTTAATGATAATCATTAGATTTGAATTGAAAATTACATAATCCTAAAAAAATCATTAATACAATTTATTATATTAATAGAATTATAAAATACTCAAAAATCTTATTTAATATAAGTTAATAATAATCATTAGGTTTGAATTAAAAATTACCTAATCCTAAAAAATCATTCATACAAATTAGTATATATCCATAAAATACTTAAAAACTATCAATACAAATTATTGCATTAAGAGAACCATGATACAAATTATTACATTAAGAGAACCATGATTGGAAAATTAAGCTAATAGAACCATGCTTATTTTTCTATTTAGCAAACTAAACCCTAAAGATTAGAAATATTGGAAAAGCTAAAGATAAAGATTAATAGGAGAGTTGTAGATCTAAATTTTCTAAAAAGATGATGGGACCATAATTGTTCCATTATGTCCTACATCATGTATTTATTATGAAGATTTGCAGCTCATATCTATGATGAAAGCTAAGGATAAAGATTAATAGGAGAGTTGTAGATCTAAATTCTCTAAAAAGATGCAGGTACCATAAATGTTCTATTATGTCCCACATCATGTATTTATTATGAAGATTAGTCATGAATCCACTTCAAGATTGGAAACTTAGATTACAATGACTCTAACTGAAAAATATATCTAAAATAAGCCTTAAAATATAATTGTTATTTTCTTATGAAACCAAGAAAAACATTTAGATTTTTAATAAGTCAAAATATAAAAACTTAATTATAATAAGATATATATCTCATATAAATATTTGTTTGAAATCACTTTCATTAAGAATGGGTGATCTTTATACTAACTATAAAATCTAGATACCATTTAACATCCATATAATAAAATTAACAATGGTAGCTTAAAATCTAATAAGATATATATCTCATATAAATATTTGTTTGAAGTCACTTTCATTAAGAATGGGTGATCTTTATACTAACTATAAAATCTAGATACCATTTAACATCCATATAATAAAATTAACAATGGTAGCTTAAAATCACTTTCACTAGAAAAAATAGCTTTATAGTAGCTCACAAATAAATTATTATAGTTTAGGTTTTCATATATATATATATATATATATATAAGTGTTGGGTGTATGTCTCTCAAACAAAGAATTCAATAATACAAATTATTATATCATGTCAAATACAAATACACAGGTGATTATTTTTTAAAAAGTCAAGATAACAGGTTAGAACTAATTCTTAATTTTTAAAAATTAAGATACAAATAAATTATTATAGTTTAGGTTTTCATATATATAAGTGTTGGGTGTATGTCTCTCAAACAAAGAATTCAATAATACAAATTATTATATAATGTCAAATACAAATACACAGGTAATTATTTTTTAAAAAGTCAAGATAACAGGTTAGAACTAATTCTTAATTTTTAAAAATTAAGATAAAAGGTCACATACCATGTATGGTGACTATCTTTGTAATTTTTTGAAATTTGAGATCTATAATAACCATCTTTTTTATTTTTTTAAATTTAAGTGATAGTAATAAACTTCTCCATTTCGTTGTCAATGCCTCGATTTTTATGGTTTTTTAATCCTTAATCCTTATACCGAAAAGAAAAGCACACCCTCCATATTTCCCAACAATAGTTTATAGCATATAAAAACACCCAACATTCATGTGAATTATCATTTATCCTGAAAAAAATGAAGTCGTTTTTTTTTTCCAAGAAATTTTTTTCTCAAATTTATATAGGGTATAAATTCGTTTACAAAAGGCAGCAGCAAGCTGAGAAAGCATGTTCAGTGCACTAGCCAAGAAAGGACCAGTACATTCAAAGACCACAGTGCTTCAAAGGGAAGAGAACCAAGACCACTATAGCAAAAGGAAAACTGGAAGGAAAAGCAATTAAAGACTTAACAAATGTTGTACACTAACTACTTGAAATGGCCATTATAATTCGAAGATAATGATAAAGTAGATAGGGCTCTCCTTTCCTCTATCACAGTGATAGACTGAGAGTCTCCCAACCACTTCGCTTAGAGCCCCAAGATATTGAAAAGAACAAAGTCGTTGGGAAGTAATAATGGCATCCTTCTTTTCTGATGCAAGGCTATGGCATCAAACAAAATAAATCTGCAAACCTTAAAACAAATATCCAAATATATTATAATTATGAAAAAACACCAGGATCAAGTCTCTTGATTGCACATGTAATGTTACAGGTTTAACGAGAAAGCAAGCAAGAGCAGGACGACTGAATTTACTTTGTGGATAAGTGTTTCATTTAATGACATGTATGTGACACATCTATCAAAATAATTCATCAATTAACACTTTTATAAATGTAATGATAATTGAACAAGTATTGGTTTCAAATATGTTTAAATAAATTGAAAACATTCAACAAATGTATTTAGTATACTTTTAAAAACACTTGTATGATTGTTAAAAAAAACAAACCAATCGAATGTACCAACAAGATCCAACTGAAGTGTACACAAACTTGAACATGCAAAATAAACTCAGCGGATTGATATCACACTAAACAATGAACCTGATGCAAAAATACGACATAAAATTTGCAAGCAATTTCTGAAGACATTCAAGTCATATTCAAACCTGTAAAGAGTATTCATTCTTACTTTAAACACGTTTATTTTGCAGTCATAATTATTCTACGGTTAAATTTAGAAAACAATATTCCTTGTTACAAACTAATTAATATCAATATTTAATGCCAATAACCAATTTGTTTATAAGCATTCAATATCTTACTTATTCTCTATGCACAATGTTGTGTGTTTGTATACTAGGTACTTTTGCCTTCTTTGAGTTGAATATGTTCACTATCATGGACTCAAGATATCACTTATCGAGTGATTAGAGCCAAGGCTTAACATAAGAAGAGGAACGAATTACAAAATCTACTTCAAAGTTTTTGGTACAGTGAAAGTTAGCAATTAAAAGGTTGATTCAAGATAAAGGGAAGAGGTGACAAGACTACAGTAATTAGGGATACAACTAAGTTTGCTTAGTGCGATGTCTCATCGTCACAAACACTATGCAAGTGTCCATTACATGCATCTACAACTTGCATGTCTCGAACACATGTCATATAATTTTTTTTGTTCCCTTCCGTGGCTTTGCAATATGAAAAATTAAAGTCTTGGAAAATGGCATCGATTGATGTATATCAACCACTTTTATAGATTGAAGTTGTGGAGCCGCTTTTAATCATTTGATTAAAGCTACAAAATATACAATTGTTGGTCAAGAGGTTATATAACCAACATGTAGTCGTAGTAATTCTTTACTACAACTTCATGTTGGTTATATAACCTCTTGACCAACAATTGTATATTTTGGCATCATGCAGTTGGCAACAAAGGAAACGAACCTCTCATTGAGAATGAAGTTTGAGCCGAGCGACGGAATGAATCGAGGCAAGCCAACGCGGCTAGGGCCCAAACCCTAGTCGCCCCCGGTCTGGATTTTAGTTGCAGGAGCTCGGATGCAGTCGATCCTCCCACGATCTGCACGCCAGAGTGTCCCTCCCACGATTTGCAGCGGCCAGAACGTTCCCCGGTGATCTGCACGCGATTTTGAGCAGCGGCTGTGCCTCTGCGAATTTCTTGTATGAAGGTGGCCGCCGCCTTGCTACGATGGCCCCAAAAATGATTGCCGAGATGGAAGAAGATCCACTGGAAGCATTCAAAGAATTAGTCCGCTCGGCAGGACCTAAATCCAAGCCTCCTATCTCATCTAAGTTTGTTAAGAAGTTGGAGGAGATCCCTTCGCTGGAGCTGACTCCAGAGGAGCCATGCAATCTTGCCCTCATTCTGGCAGAAAACGCCCTCATCGGTAAGTTTACGGGGTTATGTCCCAGCCCCAAAACGGTGGAGGCATGGATGGATGATCGTTGGAAGTCACTGATACAGGGAGAAGTCTCTTTGTGCGCAGTAGGCAGGGGTTTTTTTGTCTTCAGTTTCTCGAGGACAGAGGATCGAGATCTAGTTTTCAGATCTGGACCCTATTTCATGGGGGCGAGAGGGTTGTTCTTAGCCCCCTGGACACTTGACTTCAATCCCGGAACCGAAATCACCGCCGCCCCGGTTTGGGTTAGACTACCTCATCTTCCCTTGCATCTTTGGGGGAGAAGATCTCTGGAGGACATTGGAAACAAGCTCGGGCGTTTCCTGGACAGTGTGGCGCCGAAAGGGGATCAATTTACCTGCGCTCGAATTTGTGTTGAGGTTAACCTCGAGAAAGGCCTTCCAGAAGCCATTAAGCTCTCCCTGGGGGAATGGTTCCATATCCAAGAGTTGGACTATGAGCAGATTCCTTTTAAGTGCCTCTGGTGCCATGCTTACGATCATTTCGCAAAAAGCTGTCCCAAAGCCTCTGGGGAGCCGGGACCAGTCAAAGAAGATGATTTTCAGCCAATTTCTAACAGATGAAGGCAGCAAAGGCGAAAGGACCCACTTCAGCAGGCTCCGAAGGCCACTCATTCAGCAGAGGCAACTCTGGAAAATAAAAACAGCTTTGATGCGTTGAAGGAAGATGAAGCCCTAGACCCAGAAACAACAGCAGTTAAAGGAAATCCTCCGACAGATGAAAGCTTTCCGGATACCACCCCTCCAGAATCAGTAGTAGCGAGAGAAATTCAGGACTCAGATCTGGGGCCCCCTGACCCTGCAGGTCTAGTTGTTTCAACCCCCTCTAGCGGCTCTGTGGAAACTTCTGACGCTGCAGACATTTCAGTTCCGTCTCCACCCCTTACCCGAGGGAGAAAGACCAACAAAGCACGCAGAGAAAAGGAGGTTGCCTCCAACATTTCTTTAGGTTCTTAGAAAAAGCTGGATCCCTTTTTTAAGGGGAAAGTCTCATCCTCCTAGGTTTATGATTTGCTTCTGTCTACTATTGTGCTCACAATTTGTGAGAATTTACTCATGTATGCATTTTTTGTCAGCTTCTAGACTTATCTCAAGAAGTAATCGAGATCGGATTCCCAAGATTTTCACAAGAAGGTTGGCACCACTATTAGGGGTCACCAACCTTCTTCGACTTTGTAATTCTCTGATTCTGGTTTACCAGGAAGGCATTTAATACACTCTAACCGTTCTTGTCAAAAAAAAACAAAGGAAACGAGAACAATCAACGCAATCAATAATCCATCAGAGATCTGTCTACCAAATATTGGCATCATGTAGCTAGAAATCGAGGAAATGAGAACAATGAATGGAATCGATAATGGATCGCCATTTGTAATGGAACCAACCGCATATTTCGTGGGTATTAAGACTCTCACATGATAAACATTCAAAAAAGAAATATTCAAATGCATAGAGAGTGGCGGATATTTAAAATAGAACTATTCACATGCAATTTAAAATCTAACTATTCTAATATATAAAATTGAATTATTCTAAAATAAAATCGAACTATTCACATGGAGGATGGGGTGTAATATATTCATGTATTTGGCTCTATGATTTAACCTAATGGGATGATTTAACCTCAATAAGACACACTCAATCATTTGGAGCTGCAAATTTAACCTCCGGCAATGATTCAATATTTAATCAATTCCTTTGGCTGGATACTTACTCACATTTTCTCATACTTCGTGGTTGTTAGCGATGGTACTCTCATAATGACAGTACAATTGCTATTAAGCATAGAGAATGATAAAACACCAATATGTATCTAGCTATTAGGGTTAGGGTTTTAGGGGCAAGATTAAGGTGAGGAAGGAAAATTGGTCGATTATTGAAATTTTAATGGACATAGAGGAATATAAAAGCAATGCAACATATGTAAGAAGAAAACCAAAGAAAACACAATATAACATAGAACATTTGCTAACCTACTTGATGATGTTGCACCTTTAAGATTGGTTCCTCAAGTCCTCTTTGCTCTTGCTTCAATGTACTCCTCTATACTGCCTTGCTCGAACTGCAATATGGGTCTGCAACAACACATAAAAGAAATGACAAATGTTTGTTTGTTTACATAAACTTAAGGTTGCAGAGAAGGCAAAAACTCCCACGAATTGAAAAGGAAAAAGTGCTTGTTTGTTTACATAAACTTTAGGCTGCGGACATGGCAAGAACTCCCATGAATTGAAAAGGAAATGGCTTGGGAGTGGTAATTTTATTGGCCGTTGTATTATTTGAGATACGACCAACTCTAGATAAGCAAAAGGATATGTGGTTGCACCCACTTTAAGCGAAAAAAAAAGTCATGCACAACATGCACCGTAAACTAGGCAAATAAAATCTAGAGGGTATCAACATGCCAGAACACGTGGTAAGGATGCGGTAAGGAGATGCACATGGTAAGGATGGGGTAAGGAGATGCACTCCACGATTCACACCATTAAAAAATCAAGGGCATAACACGTTGCAAGAGTTGGAACAGTTGGTAAGGAGGTGGTAAGGAGATGGTGCTTCATGCACTCCAGTGACCGTCGAAAAATAATGTGAAGTGCCCCACTCACCCCACCAAGCCTACCGCTGGTAAATATGGTGAAGTGTCCCACTCACCCACAAATCTCCACGCACCCCAGTTAGAAAACCTAAAGACAACAAAAAACTAAGCTCATTAAAAACTAAACTCGATAAAAAAACCAAAACCTAAAGTAATTCATCAGTATTATGTTAATCACGTTAATCATAATTTTAATGACGAATGCATATGTTTTGTCATGCAAGGAAGTTAATGCTTCAAGTCAGAGCCTTTCATTTATTGTGACGACGAAGAATATTCGGGGGAGGTTAAATCGTGTCCATTGAAACTCCATCTATGATTAAAATTACATTAAATTTACCCATTTCCAATAGGTGTACACCTGTCAGCGTAAATATGCCATGTCTCCAATTCTCTATCATGCTCGGATGCCAGCATATATGATCCTTTGCAATATCACACATTTTTCTTCTTCCAACGTCTATTAGTTGTTCTTTCAGCCAATTTTTTTCATAGAACAAAGTTGTACCTATATTATCATCGACAAATAAACCCTTGTGTATGCAAATCAAATATTAAATATTAGCATACATTTTGTGGCAAATTATGAAGAAGTATTGCTTAGTGACCTATTGTTGATGTTGTTGTAGGTCGGAAAAGTTGTTGACGCGCTACAGTCGGTGGGCTTTGGCCCATCACTGGTCCGCAAGCACATATTGTAGTTCAACGTTTTGAGAACTCCTTCTTGAAAGACCATCGAAATCTCCAGGATGTCATTCCTTATGATAATATTTAGGCAATGCGGTTGAGGGTTAGCCTTACCTCCCCTTAGCTCATAGGTAAGTGAATTTTCACATTCTCGAGCTCTGCATACAATTGTTTGTGTTTGTACCATGGCCAATGTGCCAACTGCGTGAAAAATTGAAAAATGGTGTAAATGGATCACCCTGTGTTGATCCACCACTACTAGAGAAAGTAGCAAAGCAAGCAGCAGAGACAAAAGCAGTTGACTTTGTTGATCTTATTGATCCACAAGTAGAAGATCCAATTCAAGTGATCTGAAAACTTGGTGATAATTTTTTTACATACAAATTTTCAACGAAGAATCTTTTACTAATGAAATTGGATGTGAATAAGACTTATTGGATTGATTAAAAATGTCTTATTAATGAATACATTAACATAATAGCATCAAATTGTCAAAATTATTGTGTATTCTTGTAAATAAAACTCTACTTATCCAAGTGAGAATACATCAAAATCACACACATACAACTCTGAGAACAATGTGATAACGGAGTTCACCATACCCCTTGGCTATGTCTCCAGGTTCATGAAATTAATGAACCTGCTTTATTGATTCTTCTTGAAAGGGATATGCATAAACAAGCCTACAACCTACTTCTCTTTTACAAAGAAATCTCATGAATCAACAAGCTCTCCCCAAAAGGAGTCTCCCTTCTTGACCTCCAAAAAAGGTTTAAATAGTTATCCACTTGAGAACTACCTCAAGATTTTTAAGGAGATAAAATCTCTCAAGATCCCCTAAATTAGGATCCTAGCACATCTCAAAGGATTGGTTTGAGAAAATCTCTCAACCATCCATGAAGATCTCAACTCTCCATGAGACTCTCCTTGAGACTAGGAAACTAAAATCCTATGTAGCTTTTGCACCAAATAGTTTCCTTTTACAATGAAAAATACATTAATTCACGAGAAACTATGCTCACTAAGTATTAATCATCACATTTGAATTTTTTCCATTTTTGCCCCTATACTTCAACAAGACATGTCTCTAGCATATGAAGTCCATTTGACCTTGTTAGCGATAATTCTTGTCATGGGCTCGAGAGCATTCGGGTTTGCAAGTTGCACGAAATAATCAAGCGCAGCACAGGAGAATCCCTGTTTTTCCAAGTAGCAGGTCAAGCGAGCGGGCAAAGTGTCATCGCCAGCATCCAAGTATTGGGTATTCAGGGTCACGAGGCGCGAGGACGCGAAGCGGCGAAGTGGAGAGAGATTGGTAGTCGTCCATCTGAAGAGGACAGGTGGCAAAGATCGAGAGATCTCGCGAACTCGGGAGTTCGCAGGGTGAGAGCCCAAACATTGGATACTCCAAGTCGCGAGGTCGCGAGGCGCGAGAAGGAGGATAACCGCTGGATCCAGATCGTAGGAGGACCGTTGGATCTGCACGCGGGATCGTGTATCGGGACATCGAGAGAAAAGACTCAAGGATTTGGCCACAGGGATCGCGAGGTTGCAAGAAAGCGATATCCCGACAGCTGGAGGATAGTGTGGGCCATAGCAGAGTCGGCGAGTGGAATACAGGTGGCACGAAGCCCTCGGGATCTCGCTACGAGAAGTCCCGAAATATTGGCGTTAGGATTCGCGAGTCGCGAAGTGCCGAGGAGCTGAGGATCGTGTGGATGCGTGGCAGAGCATAAGGTGGGACCGCGCGGCTGACGGGTGGACACACGTTGCTTGGAGATAGGAGTCAACACTCCGTTGAATTCTCGCATCTCGGGAATTCGTGGAATAGAAGGGTGAAAGCCCGACGGTTCAGCTTGTGAGGTTGCGAGGTTGCAAGAGGTGCCAACATTAAGCCTAGCCCACGGTTTCATGTGGTGAGGGCACAAATAAAGGAAGTGTCGAGGGCATCCGGGACTCGGGCCCACAGTCTTGCCGAGATGATCAAGGCCGTCCATCCAGAAGGACACTTGGTGTGCGATTAGGCTCCTTGCCTTCTCGCCCCTCGCAACTTTGAAGATCGAGGACTAGCTCCTCCCAGCTGCGAGACGCGAAGTGCCGAAAGCGCATTTGAAAATAAGCACAAGGTCACAACCCGTGGTCACTTGGGGGTTATAGAAAGAACTGCGCAAAAGGCCGAAGCGTCGGGTTTAGCTGCAGAAGGGATCACTGTGTTCTCCAGGTGCCAGTTCAACTTGATCTCCATCCTGATACCTGCTCGAAGTGAATGAAGAAGAGAGAGGGTGGTCGAAACCTCGCCTCACTCATTAATTGCAAGGTATGGATGTCCCGGCAGGAAGCCTACCCGAGATGGTCCTCTGTACTGGTTTTCCCACAGAAGCCATGCCGACGTCCTCGACTCACCAGGGAAGTCTGCACACGCTAATTCGGCATTTAAGGGCTCAACTACCCCTTAGCATGAGCCATGCAGAGTTAAGGTGGCGTATGACAGAGGAGTGCAGGCCAGATTTGATTGAAGAGACGCCCCATCCTGAAAGTCTAAGACGCCTCTGTTGGGCAAATGTTTTAGGAGTATATATACTTAGTTTTGATATTTTTCAAAGGATCGATGGTTGAGCAGCGCTCCCGGTTGTAAAGTTTTAATGAAGCATTGTTACTCTGGTTATGTATGAACTTTTGAGACTTCTTGTCTTATGAATTCCAGTTCCTTTTACGTCTTTGTTACATTGTGTTAGAGCAACTCGGAATTGGAGGATCCAGTCGAGCTATGGCTATTATAGGATGATGTTGTAATGGATCACTGTAATAGTTGCACTGTCTCTAATCAGTTCCTGTGATTTTCCCAACGCTGAGCGACTTGGAATTGGAGGATCCAGTCAAGTCCACCTTCAGTTTCTTGAGGCCCTGAACCAAGCGGATCTTGCATTCATAGTCTTTCTTCTACAAACTGTTGAAAGCTTGTTGCCCAAAGCTGTTTGTTCACCTTTCTCACCAAGTCTTCCACCTATTCACCTTTTAATCAACCCACTGGCTGAAGTTAGATCAAGACCTCCTTTGTTCCTTTCATGCCAGACCTAGTCCCTGAGTTAGAATGATATTTCCCCGAGTCTCTGTCCATCTAATCATCTACTAAAAGAAAACAATCGTGACATTAAACTGATGGGTGTCAGGCTCTGCTCCTGCAAGCAATCCAGGAGTGACTTCTGACGCTAACAGACCTCATTCAAAATGCATCGGAAAGCTCATTGCAAGCTCTTTTTTGGTTGGACAATGTTGGCTACATTTGAAATCAACTGAAATGTGTCAACTGTGAAGATCCTCCTGGATCACACCTCCCCACGGAGAAAAATTTTGGTCTCCAAAAGTGCCAACTTTAATCATCAATCCAACGTCAACTGCATGCAAATGTCTCTGAAAGGCACATTCCAGTTTTCCTTCACCCGTGTACTTTGGAATCAGAATGAAAAACCAACACCTGCAACTACTACAAAGCAAATGTCTGAAAAGGAACATCCCCTATCTTCTTCACCTTTGTTCTTCAGAGCTGAAATGTCAAAGCCCACATCTACATAAATCTGCAACCTGTAGCCGATGATAACCAGATTACGTAACTGATGGTACCTGTATTACATTGTTTGAAATACTTTACAATGATGTTTACAATGAGGCCAATATAGGCTTAGGCATGAAAAATGCCTCTCACTCTCTTCCTCACTTAAGAGTGGCTAAAAATACCTTTTTACAAAGCTTCAATCATCAAATTTAATTTTAAAACAATCATGCCCTCAAGGTGCATTATTGGTAGACACCATGTTCTCAAACCATTTACAAAGAAATATGCACCATATGAAATTTGCATTCTAACATAAATGGACGATGTATCCATTCCTCATGCAAGAGGATCGTTCAAGCCAAATCTTTCTCCAACTTGAAAATAAAATAGTCCTTGAAATTGCCAACAATGATGTAGCAACAATCCACTGCCTTCTTCACCTTTGAATAAAAAAATGTATAAAATTATTAATGCTACACAACATTCTCTCAAATAAAATAAAAACAAGCGCCATATTGCGTGATGGATCTAAGTTTGAACATAACCATGAGAGATCCAACAAATTGTCATTTAATACTGTTAAGATCGACCTTGATCTTAGACAAGAGATGGAATTTGAATGTGATTCCTTTAGGTGACATCAAAATTGGACATAAGAGTTTCATCATAAAAAATGTGTGCAACACCAAACAACTGACAAAGAAATATTGTACCATAAAATATTTGCATACTTCCCAATGTAGATTGTTATGGTGATAAAATTGTTGTCATTGCCCAAAAATCACTTTAATCCTTGGTGTGCAAATTGTGTGATACATAGCATCAATGCCTTGCCCACAGAATGAGATTCGTCATCACTTCAAAGGCATACATAGTGATCTTCCTTGGCTTACCGATGTTGTCATCACAAAAATGCTTTGAAAACATCAATTAACTTGCAACAGTTCCCAATCTAGAAAAATTAACTTTCTCGTTTCTCAACAACTTAAGTTCTTTGCAAGGGTCGTTGGGATGCAACTTCCAACACTTCTTCTCCCAATGGCCTATTATGTTGCAATAACTGCAAAAATTCCTTTGTTTTCCATTCAACTGTGCATTCCTGACAAAAGGACTTGGAAGGTGCAGTTTCTGCTTTGTCTCACTTTCTGTGGACACATTTGTCTTCTCAATCCAAACTTTATTCATTTGATGCTTGGCTACATCACGATTAGAAGATGTAATGCGAAAATATTTTTTCTTATATTCAAGAAAATAATTTGAATGACTTTTATACCTTCCTGAATTGTCCTTGATATGATGAGGATTAGTTGATTTGACTCCTCTCTTGGAATCCAATGATGTAGAAATGGTTTTTGAAGTGGCTCTTGCTTCAACAGTCTTTGAGCACTCTCCAATCTCCTCTTGACCGAATCCCAAACCTACAAGTCATGATCTTTGTACCACCTCTAATGGATGAGTGACTCCTTGGCAATTAATGCCAAGTCCACCTCCTTTGTATCCCATTTTAGTGAGAAGCTTCATGCCAACATTATTATCATACTAAGATGAAAGCAAACATGAATAAATACTCACAACGCATACCTCAGTTTGGGTTTGTGCATCCACGGTAGAAGACTCTTTATACACCATTCATTCACCATGTTGTAACTTAGCCAAAAGATCATCCTTGGCTTGCAATTCGAGCTACAATTCTTCAATAATTCCATTAAGGAATTCTCCATGAAGCTGAGATTTTTCTTGAAGCTATTGCTTCTCTTCTTCTGCAACTTGTAGAAGCCTTCTGAGACTTGCATTCTCTGCTCGAATGCATTGGTTGATTTCTTCCAACTCTTGAAGTCTCGCTCGCTTCAATATTTTGCTCATGATGATATTCACAATCTGCAAAACTATCAGACCTGCTTTGATAACACTTGATCTGAAAACTTGGTGAGAATTTTCTTACATCCAAATTTTGAACAAAGAATCTTTTACTGACTAAATTTCATTTGAATAAGAGTTATTGGATTGATTAAAAATGCCTTATTAATGAATACATTAACATAATAACATTGAATTGTCAAAATTATTGTGTATGCTTGTAAATAAAACTCTACTTATCCAAGTGAGAATACATCAAAATCACAGACATACAACTCTGACAACAATATGATAACGAAGTTCACCAGACCCCCTTGCTACGTCTCTGGGTTCATGAAATTCACGAACCTGCTTTATTAATTCTTCTTGAAAGGACTATGCATAAACAAGCCTACAACCTGCTTCTCCTTTACAAAGAAATCTCATGAATCAACAAGCTCTCCCAAAAAGGAGTCTCCCTTCTTGACCTCCAAAAAGGAGTCTCCCTTCTTGACCTCCAAAAAAGGGTTTAAATAGTTTTACATTTGTGAACTACCTCAAGATTTTTAAGGAGATAAAATCTCTCAAGATCCCATAAATTAGGATCATGGCACATCTCAAGGGATTGGTTTGAGAAAATCTCTCAACCATCCATGAAGATCTCAACTCTCCATGAGACTAGGAAACTAAAAGCCTATGTTGCTTTTGCACCAAATAGTTTCCTTTTACAATAAAAAATACATTGATTCATGAGAACCTATGCTCACTAAGTATTAATCATCACATTTGAAGTTTTTTCCATTTTTGCCCCTTTACTTCAACAAGACATATCTCTAGCATATGAAGTCCATTTGACCTCATTCAAAATGCACCGGAAAGCTCTTTGTGAGCTCTTTTTTGGTTGGACAACGTTGGCTACATTGATCTCGCAAAGAGCTCTTTCCAAGCTCTTTTTTTTTCAGAAAGCTCTTTGCGAGCTCTTTACGAAATCAACTGAAATGTGTCGACTGTGAAGATCTTCTTGGATCATCAAGAGTCCAAATAATCCCTTCCAGAGCAAGATACAAAGCATGTTACCTGAGTAGACCATCACCTATAGCAGAAGTAGTTATTTCACTAGATCCAAAGCTAGCATACTAGTTGCCTACACAATTATGGAGCCAACCAATTGGATTCAAAATTGTTTCCCTGGCATGCATATACACGCGCCACCAATAGCAATTTGAGTTCATGTTATTGGTCCACTGCCATCAAAGGAGCAAGTAAAGGCTTGAGCATAGATGACCTTGACCCATTTCCCTGGTGGATTAAGCATAGGATTTGCTAGTGGATTTGTCGTTGGGATTTTGAGGACTGGGATGTTGCTAGGTAAACTAATTGACATACACTCTTGGTAGGAGATAGAGTCGCCATGGTCTATAATTGACGAGATAAAGTCCCCCCACAATTTCAACTTCCTAAGTAAGTTTGCTCCATTTCTAGTACATCACTAGAATGGAAAACAACACATTCATAGGTAGTAGTTTATATTCTCGGTTTAAATAAAGGAATGATGGAAAGATGCATATCTTAATGCTTGGCATTTGTCCCTTACCCCAAGCAGTGAGTGTTTTCCTTTCTCATAACACTTCATTATTTCTTGGTAGCAATGTGCTTTACACTTCCTGAGACATGCAACGTAAAGGTGGTGTCATGATCAGAGACGAATGAATCTAGGCATTTATCCAAAATTGAATACAAAATTGTAGCATAATATATGCATAAAGGTGGTGTCATGAGAAGAGACGAATAAATATGGACATTTACCCAAAATCGATTACAACATTGTCCGTGTAGCAATGATTTTGTGTTCCAATCTATTTGAACAGAGAGCTAACAACTTGTACATACTAAAATGTTACATGGTGGAGCCGCCACGTGTCCTTCTCATTAAGACAAGTTAATCAACATATTAGTGGGATCCATAACTCTAAAAGCATAAGTTGTTATTCAAAGCTATGGTTATTTGAAGCCTTGCACTCTTCATTTTGATATGCAACTTCCATAGTTATGATTTTATGATGCTATGGAGCAAATGTTCACTTCATCCCATTTTTTGCAATCAATTAAAATAGACAAATGTTAGATGAGCATGGATATAATTAATTTTGAGATAATAATTTGCAAGTTTTGTGTTATTATGTTCTGTCATATCTTATTTATTTTCTATTTGATATAGATACACTGAGTTTCTTTTAATAAATCTTCCAAGTATTAAATTCAATAGTTTCATATGGATGTTTTCTTTAAAAATGCATGTCTTTTCTTTAGAAATGCAGTGTTAACATTTCATTGCTTGAATATGTTCATTCCATTGTTTGAATATGTTTGTGCTTGGAATCTGGTAATGAAGTGAAGGTATAATTGATTTGGTCACCTTTACATGATGATGAGTATATGAAAAGAACTCATTAATTTTGATAATGAATATATAAAGACAACTCATTAATTTTGAACAATGACAAAGTATGAAAAATGTTGTTGGCTTGCATATGACACTTTCGATGATAATTTTTCAGGATACCATGGTGATTGGAGTTGACTACAACCAAACAGAGGTTGAAGTTGCAACTTTCCTAATAGAAAGGAAAGTGCCAATTGGAATGTGAGAGTAAAAAAATAAAAAAATGCCAATTGGAATGTGAGAGTAAAAAAATAAAAAAGTGCCAATTGGAATGTGAGAGTAAAAAAATAAAAAAGTGCCAATTGGAATTAGTGAGAATAAAAAAATAACAATAGATTCAGGGACTTTCAGTTCTTGTGATATTTTTTTGTATGGTAATTGTAAAGCACTTACATTGTGTTGTCTTTTGTTTAATTCTATTAAACATGTAAAGATTTAGAAAAATGTTATAATTTCAAACATTGATGTAAGCTTACCTTCACATCCATATTTTGCTCGTCTCCACAATTTGCTAAAAAGTCCATTAGAAGCAACTTGTGTCATATGTATATCCCATCAAATAAAGTCTTAGAAATCATCTTTGTGGCCGATATGCATTTCATAAGTTCCTTATATAACGTTCAAGTCTAGATAATAACCCAACTTTAAAAATAATTAGCGATAAATTTACTGCCAGCATTTCACTAAAGTCGGTTTTTGAGAATTCCCTTTGTGCACAAGATAATTATCACGTAACTTGTTTAGTGAAAAATAATATTTAACATTATAATTATGGAGAATTCAATTAATATGTAATTATTTTTTAGTTATTACAAGTATCTCATTAAAAAATATTTTTGAGTTATTGCAAGCACCTCATTAAAGTTGGCTTTTTAGAATTCCCTTAGTGCAAATAGGATAATTACTATATAAGATAGGTAAACTATTTAGTAAAAAATAATATTAACATTATATTATGGAGAATTCAATTAATATGTAATTTTTTTTTTTAAGGCTTTTGAGAATTTCCTTAATGTATGTAGGATAATTACTATAAGATAATGTAAATTATTTAGTAAAAAATAATTTTAACAGTATAGTTATGGAGAATTCAATTAATATGTATTTTTTTTTTGAATTTTGCTTTTGAGAATTACCTTAGTATACATAGGATAAGTACTATACGATATGTAACTTATTTAGTGAAAAATATTAACATTATAGTTATGGAGAATTCAATTAATATGTAAGTCTTTTTTGAATTTTGTCATTTGAATGTTGAACATAATTATTATATGATAAAATTAAGGAGATATGCCAAACAGTTTTTAATGGACGGTTTTTTTAAATATTTGGAAATACAATGGTTAATGATTTGGAAATACAGTGGTTAAATTTGTGTAGTTGTTTTTATAATTGGTTTTAAGTTGTATGTATACTCATCATCAATTTCAAATTTATTTATTTTTTAAATCAAAATTTATCTTTATTCTAAATGTTTATTAAATCTTTAACATGTTTTTAATGTGTTATGTTATCAATTTCCTTCATTTAGATAAAGTATGTAGAGTTCACATTACTCATATTCACTAATATGATGATGATGACCGCAATGGAAACCCTAAGATAGTGCTCTCTTGTCGTCGACGACGCTTGCAACGATTCTCAGTGGGAGCCTTCCCACTTTGTCTTAGCTTGGGGCAAACCTTTGACCTCAATATGCCTTGGTTATTCATCTAGGAAGGAGTTTTATCTGGTGCCCAATCCTCACCAAGCTCCCTCCATTCGCCGACATTTCAAGATTTGGGAACGAAGGGCCTTCCCTCGTCGTGTCACGACTTACTCCAAGACTATTGCAAGCTTTCCCTTTTTTGTGAAGACCATCATTGATTCTTCTCTATGCTTGCACGCTCATGATTCAGACTCTATTTTTTAGCTCAAAGCCAAGATCCACCAGGCGACATATATTATGCCTTCCTTTCAAAGACTCATCTTTGAAGGGCGACAACAAGTGGATGGATCTTTGTTGCCGGGTTATTGGAATCTAAAGAATGCAACCATTTCTCTCATTTCTCATATGCGTGGAGGAGCGCCATCCTCCACTCAACCAAGCTCTTATAAGCACATCGTGAAAACATGGCTTTTTGCTCCTTCGAGGTCCAAGACTGAAAATTCTGGAGCAAAGGAGATTTATGGCTCTGCCTTCATTGTGGAGCAGGCCGCAGAACCTCCAACAACAAAGGTCGAGGACCCCCATGTCTATGGCTCTTCTTTTTTCTACCAAAAAAAAGCCCTCATATGTCGTTTCAATGGACTATGGCCCTCAGCTTTTGCGCTAAGGGAATGGGTAAATAAGACCTGGTCATCAGGTCATGAGTTGTTCTTTTGCTCCAAAGGGTTCTTCATTGTTAAATTTGCCATAAAAGAGGACTGTCAACGCATGTTGGAGCAAGGTCCATGGTTCTGAGGCAGATGTGGTCTTTCCATGTAGAAATGGTTCCCTGATTTCAACCCGTTGGCCATGACTGCTATGAATACATCGGTTTGGGTAAGACTCCCCAATTTACCTCTGCATTTTTATACTCCAGCTTTTTTACCTACCCTGGGCAATGTGTTGGGTAGGTTTATCAAGATTGACACAAACTGGATATCAAAAGGCTTTGTCACCTTCACCCGCATATGCATTGAAATCGACCTCAGTCAAGGGCTACCAGATAGGATTCTTATAGATTGGACTGAGGATGAACCTTACACATAGTTGGTCGATTATGAGAACATTGCCTTCAAGTCGCTCATGTAAGCAAACATGGCACCTTTAGGCATCTTGTCATTTATCCCCAACCCCATTCTCATCCCTTGGAGCTTGGAAAAGGGCTAATGGCTAGCAAGACCCTAAAAATCGCAAAGTCGATCGAACTCCTCATCTGACAGCAAGTAGCAACACAAAGACACTCTAGCTCGTCTGCCTTCTAGAGCACCATCGCAATCTCCAACAAATTCATAACATCCAACCGCAAACTCAAAAGACCAGCCTTCAACATCAGTACAACATCCTGAAGCTTCAGTAATTTTGACTCTGAATCCCATAGTCCAACCTTTGCAAAATCCCCCTGAAAAGGATGAATCAAATGACATGATCATGGCCACATCCCCACTCCTAGGGGCTCATAAATGTCATCATGAATCGAATAATTCATACGGTGATAAGGAAGCACCCTTAGCTTATGCAGCTTAAGACTTTGGCATTTCCTCGGACCATCTATATTTGGTGGTGAAGGTTGTTGAGCCTATCTATTCCTCTGGTTGGATTGATGTTCGTAAGAAAAAAGGTAGAAAGGATCCTCTCCGGTCAACACAATGACCCGACCCTTTCTCCTTGTCTTTGTAATGTCTCATCTTGTTATGCCCATATATTCCTTGTGGATATCTTTTAGCATAAGTTAGTCTTCAGTGTTCCCCTATTCTCTTTCTGAGAGGTCTTTTTCTCATCAGCTCGTTCCTTACGGGTAGGGCTATTGACAATTCTCTGTATCACTTTGTACTTTTTCCTGGTTGAATAGGAGGATTCTCATCTAGTTTATTTACAAAAAAAAAAATTCACTAATATGATAAATTTAAATTTGGTTGAAATCCATATAAAAACATATTTCATTATTAATATTTTTAATTATTCATAGGTTTATTTGTAATAAGTTGTAACAATGTTGGAAAACTAAACAATGAGTACAATCTTTAAATATTTAAGCTTAATGATAATTGTAATTGCTCAATGTGTTAGAGATTGCAAATCATGTTATGTCATTTATAATTGTGCAATGTTTAATGTGTATGGTGTTATTGATGCTCTAGTCTTTAGCTAAGGGACTGTGTCATTTGTAATCGACAAAGTGTGAGAGATTAGAGATGATATTATATCATTTTTAATTGTCCATTGTGTTGGTATGGTTTGAACAAATGATAGCAATTTTTTTTCTATTTATTTTTATCAATTTAAAAGAAATTACAAAATACATTTGAAGGCAAGGACTAGTTGCTTCGCAGCTATTACCCTTGTTAATGTTATAGCGGTGGTTGCATTGGAGAAGAGATTTCATTCACACACACAAGTATCAGATCGACTTTCAATATTGAAATAAATCTTTATTAACATAGGGATGATGACCATATGGAACAACCAGATGACTACTTTCAATATAAGATATTTATTTCTTAATTATAAATATATATATATATATATATATATATATATAATGTTTTGGAGTAAGACTAAAAATTGTTTTTGATATGTTTTAGGTTTTGTAGTAAAACTAAAAATTGTTTTCAATTGTTTAAGAGTTCATATTTTTCATATGTAAAGAAATAGAGTAATGGTCCAAGACCCAGGGACATATGATATGAGTGAAAGTCTACCCATTACGAATCATAGTGTGTTATTCATGAGGTGTGTTTTTCATTGGATAACAATGATGAGCTAATGCATATTTTATTTTCACACAGAAAAAAAAATAGTTTCACTGTTATTCTATTAGGAATCAAGTGAACCTTTCGAATACATATGGATCAAAAAACTGATGATCTCTTGAAAACTCAACAAAAGTCTTGATAGTTCAACATAATACTATAACCTATTCAAAATCTGTTCCCGTTGACTTCAGTCTAGGAAGTGCATGCTAATACAAAATATAATAAGTACATGTCATGACAAATAAAACTTTTCATCTAGAGCAGAAAGTCATTTGATGTTTCTGACTTTAAAATAGAAGGTATCTATTTGCATTGACTACATTTCCTTTTATAGATTCCTAAAAAAAAATCCATCCCGTAGGACAGTCCAACGCCTTTTTGGATAATGTATCTGCTTCAATGTTGAATTTCTTGTGTACATGCATAAATTTGATTCCATCAAACTTATCTTTTAGACTCTTGATTTGATCTTTCCAGGTGTTTAGATATAACAGGTTCAGATTTGATCTTTCCAGGTGTTTAGATATAACAGGTTCAGATTTGATTTGTCAATAATTTAGTCTATGACCACCTTTGAATCTCCAACCACCATCATCTTGTTTATGGATAATCAAGAAGCAAAGTGTAACAGTCCACATAATCCCAAGATTTTTGCCTTCATATTATTTCCTTTACCGCCAACAAATGAATAAATGATCTGAATTAATTTTAAGAAAGATACATATGCCACAAAGATCATCAACAACTGCATCATCAAAGAAACCTATTGGATTATCATAAAAGAAAACTGGATTAAGAAGGTAATCAATTTTGTCAAGCCTCGTTGAGTTCTTTAATAGAAAGAAGGATTTTTGTGACTATTCTGGAATCCTTCCTGTGCCAATTCTCAAATAATAATTTATTTATGTACTTCCAAATGCCCCAAATCACTAGAAAGGGAATATGTCACATCTTTGGGTATTGTGTGAACCATTGTAACATATTATCTTCTAAAGAGGAACAACTCCAAGCTTCTGAGATTTTGAGATAACTTAAGATATCTTTCCAGATGGATTGTGAAGTTTCACAGTGCATAAATATATGTGAAGTTGCCTCTTCATCTCTGAGACAGAGACAACAAACCGAAGGTCCAATACCACCCATTTTCCTATAATTTGCACCAGTAAGAATACAGTCCTCCAGACATAGCCACACGGAACAAATAATTTTACTTGGGACATTTACTTTCCAAATTGACTTATACCACCATCTATTTCCATCCATGAGGTTAATAAAAGAAATGGATTGATATGCTAAATTAGCAGTTACAGAACCCGTAGCCCTGTTCCAAGACCAGACTATCTTATCCTTTGAATTATTAAGAGAGATTCCACTGCTTCGCAGCACTAAAAGGAAGTTGCTCCATTATGTAGCCAACTTGCTTGACAGAGCAAGGTGGTTAGCCTCAAGCCATCCTTGATTGGTACCAACATCAAATGGAAAGGCCGCATGTGCTAACGAGAAGATATACAAGTTGTTAAGGTGTTGAATTAAGGGGCATGAGAGTCTGTAAGATACATCACCTCCTATGAAAGGATCCAACCTAAGAATGACTTATTTACCGCATCCAATCAACCAAGCCAACCACTGCTTTATGATAGACATAGAGAACAAATCATTAACCAAACAATTATAATTAAAAAGAACAAATCATTAACCAAATAATTATAATTAAAAAAAAACAAATCATTAACCAAACAATTATAATTGAAAAGAACAATAAAAATAAAAATGTAGTATGTAACGATAAATTTTTTTTCATATTCTTTGGATCTAGATTTGGCTCTGAAGCTAGGGTTTCAACTTCTCACGCCGCAGAGGACTGCGGCAACAAATCAATGGCCCCGCAGGGGCTCCCGCAAGGCCCTGGAGAGGCGCCGACAGGCGGAACCTACAACCAGGTCACCGCAAATGCGGATCCAGACATCAAATGGAGGAGGCCGACCTTCGAAACCCCTCCTGAAATGCGCGCACAGTTGATGGTCGAAGGCACATTCAAGGATAGGGACACGGACATGGACGCGGCAAAGGAAGACAGCCCTGCAAACGCCTCGGCTCCTTGGATCCCCGATAAGTGCATCCCGCAAGCCCCGCAAGCCCCAAAATACGTCATAAACTCACCCCGCATTGAGGAACAGAAACAATATATGCAAGATCATGCCCTGATAGGAAAGTTTCTGGGGCTCTGGCCCTCGGAACGCGAATTAATCAAATGGATCCAGTACTGGTGGAGGCCAAAAGGGCATTATGATCTCCAACTGGGATCGAAGGGTTTCTTCACAATCATTCTCCACAACCTTGA
>ML813059.1:188226-199167 GCA_009831015.1 Picea engelmannii
GGGTGATAGTGGACTCCCCGTGGCACAGTATTGGATCGGACGCGTCGCAGACCCACACGCAGGCACGTGAGCGCCCCGTGCCGCAGGGCTCGACTGTCCTGATGAATTAACGCCCATAAAATGGATTTGACGGGCGAGGTCAGTGGCATTTACGCCACCCTAAGTCTCCCAGCTATCTGTAACATCGCTTGGATAATGGCTCTTGTTATTCCACCCAGCTTGCGTTTGGAAGGGCTCCTCCATTCACGACGCAAGCACAACTCGGCCTCCTCTGCAACTTGGTCCACTGGCTACCTGCATCTCTGGCTCCTTGCTCCTCGCGCAAAACACCGTCCACCTGCACACATGAGGGAACGCATAAGGGGGAAGCCCAAGCGGGGCTCCTCATGGAAGCCTCGACGACCTCCCCGATTACAGGCTCCTCTACCCATCGGCCAATTCTTTCCCCTGGTGTCACCCCGACTACTGCGCAGACTATACGTCGTAGACCTTCGGTCACCACGCCTCCTAAGCAGTCTACGCTCCCACTCGCCATGGCCAACATCCCGAGCGGTACGCCTATGACTCCATGCTGTCCTCTAGATCCTCGGATGCAATTCTTCGCGTCTATGTCTTTCCCAGCCTCCTCGAGCACCTGGCGAAGTGAACCTCGGGCTTTCGGGGCAGCCAAATGACTGCGTCTCCACCCAGCGACCAACCCTGACAGAGACAATCTCAGCGAAAGACTGGGCATTCTATACGACCTAGTCTTCGAGCTCAGAAGAGATGTGGCGGACCTCAAGTTTCGTTTCCAAGCCACCGAAGACAATGCGGGCACGTTTCTACAGATCCTCTCGACAATGCAAATGGAGCTCTCCACAGAACCTACGGGCATTGCACTAGGGGGGGAAATCGACACAGAGTTAGATGACATGCTGCAACAAGCAGCAGCGAGGGAGAAGGAAGCGGAGCACAGCGGCCCACCTGAGAACACTGAACGAGAGGAGCACAGGGAGCAAAAGGGGGACGATCAGCCGAACAAGCCTGCGACAGAACCCTGGGCAGAGGACCTCGGCGCCGCGTGGCTGGGCTTTTCGCCAGGTGTTTAGTTCTCTGTTGCTTTCCTAGGCTAGGTGGTTTTTCTTTTTGTCTTACTTGTTTTTTCATTCAGCAACTGTCCAGGACTGATGACTCGGAAGCTGACTGGACTGGTTTCCCCTCTGTTGGGGCAGTCCAGTAACTACAGCTGATTATTTTTTGTAATTTTGGAACCTTGGTTAAGCCATAGCAGGCACCACACTTAATATAACTTTCTTATTTACAAAAAAAAAAAATGTAGTATGTAACCATTACTATTGATTCTAATTCAAAATTGAAATTGTAAATACCACTCTTTCCCTAAGAGCCTACTCCAACTATGTTTAAGTGACTAGCATTTTACCTTAAAAGTCTTTTTCTTTACACTCTTCATTGACTAAATAGCCACACACCTTTTTGTGAAATCTATATTATTTATTTTTAATATTTTGAGAAGCATTTGTGTGTTATTGCTTATTCTTTTTTTCTCACTATTTTTAATATGTAACTATTTGCTAATAGTTATCATTTCTTTAATATTTGCATTAAAAACTTAATGTAAAACTTTTCTTCAATAATTGAGTAGAATAAAAAAACCTTACATAGTAATGTTTAGAAAATCTGTTTCCTTTTTTCAAATATAAACTTAATAATAAATTTGATACTTGGAAAATTGACTAAATATATAACTTTTCAATTTTATATACATAATTTATAACTAAATATAATTATTTATAACTTTCAATTTAATAGATAACCTATAAATAAATATAGGTATATTGTGTTGATTTTTTTACATATGAGATATGATTAATATATTATTACAATAATGAGTATTCTATATATAAGGAACATATGGTGACCATTCATAAAAAGATGCGTCTCTTGGATAATCAATAACTATTTATTATTATCATTTACTTATTATATAATATTTAATAATCAATAATTATATAATTATATTATTAATTTAAGAGAATGTCTTCCGGATGTTGTCCAAATATCAACACCTTGTTGTACCAATTATTAATGAAGTTTTCTAAAATATAACTATTTACAAAGTAATTTTTTCTATATAACCCCTTGGAATATAACATTTAACATATCAATATTTTAAATGGGTCATATTCTTGAATATTACGTTGTAGTGTGGCATGAAGGTGTAACAGTTGATCAAATGTAATTATTGATAAAGTATTTGTTATCAATGTTTTAAATGGGTTATATTCTTGAATATTAGGTTGTAGTGTGGCATGAAGGTGTAACACATGTGTTGATCAAATGTAATTATTGATAAAGTATTTTGTATGTTTAACCCTCGAATAAAACATTTAACATAAAATTGGATTTATTTTTATTTGTTATTGGATATTTTAAAACAATATTTGATATATCTAAATTGTAATTTTTTATTAATAATATTGAATATAAAATGTTTTTCTAAATATTTTGAAATCATTTTTTTTTATAAGTAATCGATAGGAGAAAATACACATTAAGAAAAAATCATGTAAATTTTTTTAATAAGTGATTAAAAAATCATTTTCATTGTTTAGCTTTTAATAATTCTTAATTCTACTATATTTACATCTTCTAATTTTTTATTTGCATGTAACAATGTATCTTACTCTCTAAATTTAAATAAGTGATTAAACAAAACCATTTTTTTTAGTTTTTAATACTTCCTAATTCTACTATTTCTACTCTTTTTAGACAGTGTTTAAGATTGTATATGGTCTTTTTTTTTTATGTACATGTAACAATGTATCATACCCTCTAACATATAAGTAAGGGTGAGATATTTTCCATGGTTCATGAAAAGCCTCAATTATAATTGGCTCACGAAGAACAAACATGTCGTCAGGGGGATTTGAACCCAGGTGGAGAGGATAACAATTATTCCTCTCAATTCACTGAGCTAGACCCAATTGACTTTTTATTTACCCCATAGTTCACTTTAGTTTATTTACAATTGTTTGTTTCTCTTTTGTTTGTGACAATAGTCTTACTTTGGGTTGGAAGCTTTTTTGAGTTCCCTAATCACTTATAACATGTATAGCAATGTAATTCTACGCTACAAAATAACAAAACTTTCCTATCATGTAGAAACATAGTTGCAATCATACTGCTAAGTATTCATTAAATACAAAAGAACACTTCTATCATAAATCATCTAGTTTAGTGTTGGTGATGAAAACCAATATTCTACACCAATTAGAGAGGAAAAAATAATTTCTTGGCTTTCCACTTCATTGCCACATAATAGTTGAGAGGGGCCACATACATTATAAAGTAGGCAATCAAAGTTAACTAGGTCACAATAAAGACTATGCTTGGGGCAATGATAAAATCTAATCAAATTAGTTCATACCTTCACTAACCTAATTTACAAAAAATAATATGCCTATGGACAATTATTAAGCATTGTTTTGGATTAACATCAATCCCCTATGCACTTGTGTAATAATTTTTATGTACAAAATAAAAACATATCGTTTAAACAAAACTCATCCACAAATCACCTTAGTAGATTTGGGTTCATAAATTCTTATTCACTATCTGATTAGTGATAACGTAGTTAACCTCACCTACATGCAACATATTATACCAAAGCATGCATTTCTTTCACTTAGAAAATTTGGCTAGCTAAAACAAAATTCACACCTTTACCCATTTTTCGATGGATTTGGAGCTTATATTCACATATTTTCTAATAAACATGTCCACAATGTGAAAAGACAATGATGTAGTCTTTGTTGTAGTTGATTGGTTATTATATATGATGATCATTACACCTTGCAAGGAAACTAACTCAACATAGGAGACAAGAAAAAAGTTATTTACTCACATATGGTTAACTTTGGATTGCGAACTTCCATTATGTCAAACTATGATCCTAGTTCATCTATAAATTTTTGAAATCCCCATGGAACATGCAAAAGATGAGGTTTGACACGTCTTCAAACTTTCATCAGAAGAAAAATGGGAAAAAAAAAGTCAACTACACCACAGTAATGGTGTAGACACCATCATAGAGAACTGGCAAATGTTTTAAGCTTGACTCGTGGTCACATATTGGTCTTTGTCCAATATTTAATGTTAAGCTTCAGTGAATTTATAAATCTTTATTACTTGACCAAAGTACTATACAAACTAAACCTTTAGTCCATATTGATCTTGAGTTTAGTGTAGTTACACAATATGACAAAATTATAAATAAGACAAAAATGCATATTCATGACAAGGCCACTCAACTCTCTAGAATTATTAAGAGAAGTCAAATTCCAACATAAGTCAAATATTTAAGACTTGAACAAATGTGTTAAAAGGTCTTTGACATTTGTGTCCAATGAAATGGGATTTTATTCTTCTAGAATGCTCTTAAACAATATTATAAATAAGACAAAAAGGTATATTCATGATGAGGCCACTCAACTCTTTAGAGTTATTAAGAGAAGTCAAATCTCAACATAGCCAAGTATTTAACACTTAAACAAATGTGTCAAAAGTTCCTCGACTTTTGAGTCCAATGCAATGAGGTTTTATTCTTCTAAAATGCTCACAAACAAGATTATAAAGAAAACAAAAAAGCATATTCATGACAAGGCCACTCAACTCTTTAGAATTATTAAGAGAATTCAAATCTTAACATAAGCTAAGTATTTAACATTTAAATAAATGTGTCAAAAGTTCTTTGACTTTTGCATCTAATGCAATGGGGTTTTATTCTTCTAGAACACCCACAAACAAAATGGGGACCATTACTTTTGGGGGCATTAGAAGGCTTTGATCCATGTAACCATGCATTTTTTCTCTATGCAAAAACTAAGACTTTCCTATCTTACAAAAGTATATTTGTGATCATAGTATCGAGGCATCCTCTACAACATATCACCTTTATAATAGAGCATCCAGTTTGATGCTAGTGATAAAATCCAACACTTTACACCACATTGAAACAAAAACTTTAAGTTCCACTTTCACACCACATTGAAACAAAAACTTTAAGTTCCACTTTCACACCATCTCACAATTGAGAGGATTTGTGTATATGATAAAGTGGGCGAGGAAAGCTAATTAGGTCACAACATGTACTACACTAAAGGTAATGCTCAAACATGAGCAAGTAATGCCCAATGTAGTTGGTAGAATTTCTAGGAATGACATGGTGAGCATTCGTGTCCATTGTACCTATGTTTAACCATTAAGGACTTCCATGGATGTGCATCAATCATCCATGTACTTGCATAAGTATTATATAACCATATCTCATTTATAACAACTTGAACAAATTTCCAACTTTGTATTCTTATCGATTATTTAATTGTTTGACTAGCTTTGCATCCATAATGTGTCCATATCCTTAAGTAAATTGAGCCATATGGATTTACTTCACAACTTCATTGCTAGAGCAGAGCTCTCTCTAAAAAATGCTCGAATTTCCCACATCCAATGGACCATCACCACTATGTTTGTCAAGGTTTGACTAAGTCATAGGTATGCGAATGATATTTTTTAACGACTAGACTCCTTGAGTCATTAGGTAGAGGAAGTCCAAGATGAGATGACTCGGTCCAAGTGTTGAGAAAATAAGGTGTTGCAATATAGTCATTCAACGTGAGCTAGCATAAATTCAAGCAGCTCTTCATCCTTAACCAACTAGTGACCAAATCATCCAAGGTTCTAGTCCCCATGTTGTACAAAGCAAGGTTGAAGTCGCATAGAATGTCTCACTATTGGAAAAAGAATAACAACCTCATTGGTAAACTTCATTTCAAAAACATAAGTCTTGATGGTAGTTTCATCAAGATTTACACTAGTAGATTTCCTTATATCTGGTTAAGTAAATGTAATACAATACTCTTGTTTTGGATTGTATGTGAGTGATATATAAATTTTCAATTGTTATCAATTTTATTCCATCAATGTCACTTTCACATAATAAGTCACATAGAATGTCTCACTATTGGGAAAAGAATATCAACCTCATTGATAAATTTCATTTAAAAAACATAAGTTTTACACTTGTAAATTTCCTTATATCTGATTAAATAAATGTAATACAATACTCTTATTTTGGATTGTATGGAAGAAATACAAAAAAAATTCAATTATACATGAATGTCACTTTCACATAATATTTTGATTGTAAATTCCAACTACAACCCTCCCCTTGTTAATAAAAAAAACCAAAATTATTATTAAAAAATGGAGGAAAAATCTTTCCTCTTCCGTTTTGTTGAATTTCATTTCCTAATTCTTAGGAAAGTATGTTTTAATTATTTTCAAAGTTTGATAAACGAAATAAGAAAATTATTCTCATAACTTTTAATATTTTTTTTAAATATTAATAATGTCAAAGCGAACGACGTTTCTTTCTTATATAAATATTTTATTTTCAAACAACATGACATGATATTTCGAGGGAAATTATGGCCAACACAATATACGTAAATTTTTAATGGGGGCGGGGCTAGGTTCGATTCTCTGGAACTTTGAGTACATATCTCGTGAACTCCTTTCATCCTGAACTTTCCCCGCCCCTTTTTTAAACAGTGCTGAAGTCACTAGACCAGTATTTTTTGTGCGTGTAACAGCGAAATTGCAAGTATTGGTGCGTTGCAGTTGAGCTCAAATTGTGAACCATTTGAGTGTAACAGCGAAATTGCAAGTATTTGTGCGTTGGAGTTGAGCTTAAATTGTGAAAGGGTTTCAATGATGATGTATGGAATATATAGAAACAGTATTAAAAATAAGTGGTAATGAAAATATTAAGGTCATTATCATTTTGAAAGGTATGGTTTTGAAGAGTGATTAAGTTATAAAATCAAAAGTAGTATTAGAAATACTTTGTAATGACAATATGAAAATATTAAGATTATTATCATTTTGAAAAGTATGCTTTGTCATTATGGTATTATGGTTTTGAAGAGTGATTAAGTTATAAAATCAAGTAAAGTTTTTTTTATATGATTAAGGTTAGGGCATGTGAGTGATTAAGTTGTAGGGTATGTTAAAAAAAAGTAGGGTTTATTCTCAATTTACTTTATGGTATAAATTTTACAAATTCATTATTTGCAAAGTGTTCATTTTGAAAAGTATGGTTTTGAAGAGTGATTAAGTTATAAAATCAAGTAAAGTATTTTTTTTATATGATTAAGGGTAGGGTATGTTAAAAGGAAGTAGTGTTTATTCTCAATTTATTTTATAGTATAAATCTTACAAATTTATTATTTGCAAAGTGTTTTTTGGTTAATCGAGTGATCGGTGTGGAGTTCATAAGCATTTATCTTCATCTATGTAATATTTATTTTTTTCTTTAAGCTTACAATGTTGGAAAATTATACCACTAGATGTCCTCCTTGTTAAGTACAAGTCTTACGACATATTGTGAAACATCTATCTCTAATTTAAGTGGTCATTGTAAGATATCAAGAGCGAGCTCATCCACAAGCATCTTCGAAGAGATTTTAAAGTCAGAGAAACTATTCCAAGACGCCAAACTTGGTGTATCGAACTATTTATTATCATGTTTATTACTCGTTGTTTATCATCACACCCTCACATATCCCACAAAGGAGGGGAGGCCAAGAAGGCACACATATTCATTCACTACTACATTTGGGATAAAAAAACAACGTTAATTTCCACAAAAAGTCGTTGCGTTGTTTTATGCCTTAGAATTGGTTGTACCTAAAAAAAAACTCACTAATGTCGCGTAATTGATGCTTCTAAATGTCGCATTATTGTGATGAGGTTGGAGACTTGACTTTGTGCTTGGAGATTTGATTAGGTTTTGACTTTAGATTATTGCTTTAAGCAAATGTCATTTTATCAATGTTCAGGCTATCATTTTATGCACGTTCAAACATCGATATATCAACACATAAACGTCATTGTTTATGTGTTGATATATCGATGTTAAGGCGCATATGAGGAGATTGCTCATCTCTCAAGGTACAGGTTTGGCAACATTTTGGGAATTATATTGGTTATTTTTGGTAGCATTGAGGAGAGGAAATTTAATGTGTTAATAATTACTTCTAAACCATATTTTACAATTGTGCATAAACATACTTAATAAAATCATATTACAACAATATACTCTACCCCACAATGCCTACCACTTTTCATAAAACTAGAAACATGCCCCATCTCATTCCCTATAAGTAGTTATTATATTACACAAGGGCCTTGTGATGATTACATACTTGTAGGGCTTTGAGTTGGTGACATATTATCGAAATACACAAATACAAACTTAATTAGCAAATCCCTTTGGTCAAAGTAGGAATGCATGCCATCCAAAGGAGACATTCATAAATTATGGGAAGAGATTGCATGCAAGACAAAATAGGGTCTCACACAAGGGCGCGAGATAGGATGAAAATCCATTCAACATGTAGGATGAGAAAAAGGAGTATGATTATCCATGGGGCCCTCTATCGGGCTCTTGGAAATATCTCTAACTAAGTGAGATGGAAAGGGACCATTGATGTTAATAAGACGCAAAAGCTCAAAGGGAGGTCAAATCACAAGAGGAATTTATCCCATCGAATATGAACAACAATGTCTAAATCAATGAGGTCTAGTATGTAACAACTAGGGGAATCCATTGTCATGGAAACCACATGCACATGGCCCACTTCTTTTAGGGGAGAAAGGCTTATGGATGAACTAGCAAGGGCCTTCTTTTTAGGAGTTTTATGACGTTTTCAAGGATACAATTCAGGCTCAAGGGGAGGCCTCCTTTTCATAGGTGTCTTCATGCTTTCATGTTTCTTTTGTTTAGAATATTTTGTTAAGGGCATGATAGTATTTAGTTTCATGGATTTTAATTTTTTAATATTTGCACCACATTCACTTGTTAAAGTTGATTGAATCTGTGTGTTCTTGAATTTGAGTGTTTGTTGGATGAGCACTAGGATATGGGTTAAATCCTTGAAGAGAGGATATGTGACTAAAGTTGTTATTGTATTGCATTTTGTTTAAGATATTTTTAAGGGTAAGGTTGTCTAGTACCAATAGGAGGGTTGAGGGGATTAAAGGACACAGTACTAGGGGCACAAAGGGTCCCCGTGGTTGGAGAGGAAAAAATAAAAAGAATAGACTTTCCAAGCAATTTTCAACCTTTCTTATAGGTATTTGGGCCCAAAATTATTTGAACAAAGTTTAAACCCCCTATAGAATTTTCTTTCATTGCTCCAAGATTTCCAACGAGCTATCAATCATTGAATTTTGAGTTCGAAGCCAAAAGCTAAGTCCTTGGAATGAGTTCTTGGCATCAAAAGGACAACACGAGAGTACCAAGGATCTCCATTAAAACTCATTAAACAAATAAAGATCTAACAATAACCAACACAATAAGGATGAGAGAAACACTTATGACGCATGAATCTAGAACCATGACATTGGTTAATAAGATTTTTTTACATAAATGAGTCTCCATTATCCATGGAGGGTAAAGGGGAGAAAGAGTCTCTTTAGACTATGCACTCACCATCTCCCCAAGAATTCAATGAATAAATTATGAATAAATATTAATGAACATAAGTCTATTGTGCATCACATATATATACTCTCATTGAACCAAGTGGACTCATCTCACATACTAAACTAAATTGAACATAAGTCAACATCATCTATCACTAAAGGGGACATATGTGCCACAACGTTGACACATATACCATTAAAAAGAGCATTACAAATCATCTCCACTAACTCATGTGAATATAATCTTATAAATACAAAAGTGCAACACATCAAGACATACACAATAATCGATGAACTACAAATACAATACATAATATAAGCGCAACTAGGAACCCATGCACTATGAAAATGTTCCAAATCTAGTGTAAAAATCATGTGCCAATAGGATTCTCGCTAATAATTGACTCTTCCTTGATTCGGTTCCAAGGGGGATATGCAACATCTAAACATTATTTACAGTTCATAAACATTGTTTTGAGGTAGGGCACATATGATTCATATAAGGAGATTACCAAACTCTCAAGGTGTGGGTTAGGGGTATACAATCGATTAGGGGTATGTGCGATTGTATTGATTACAATATGAGTAGATAGTGATTACAATTGATTAGGGGTATGTGGGTTTATATGGGTTTTGTGGTTAAGGCTAATTGGGGGTTAGTGGGGATATAATGATTAACAATTAATATGGTTAGAGTGGGCAGGGGCTATTGTTTAAGGGGTTTGTGGGTTTATAGGGGTCTAAGGTTAAGGTCGATTAGGGATAAGGGGTTTATATGGATTAGGGACTAAGAGGGATAGGTAGGTTAGACATTTTGTGGGCATAGATGGTTGAAGGGTTGGGGGTGATAAGCGTTAGGGGGTAGTGGTGTAGTGGCTATGGATTAGTGGATTGGGAGATAGGGTTGGTTAGTGGGGTTGTAACCATCAAGGGTTAAGGGCACTCATGAGCTTATGGGGTTATAATAGTCAAGAGTCAAGGTCAGTTAGGGGTTATTGGGGTTATAATGGTTTTGGGTTAATTTCAATTTGGGGTAAAATGGGGTTTCAGGGGTTATGGGTTAATAATAACCAAATATATGGCCAAACTTATGCCACAAATTCATATGGTCCTTGGGATTCCTATAGCCACTCACATAAAGGAATCACATTAGCATACGTAGGGTAAGTGAACTAAGACATCTCTCTCTCCTACATGTGACAATTATTTTAATAATCCTACTTATTGCAAGATAGGTGGTTAAAGTAATCAATCATTTAAATATCAACACGAGACACAAAATTCTTTCAAGCCTAAGGTCTCCTTGCAATTGGTTTCTATGGTGAACTCCTAAAAGGAAATTGCATCACTAATCTAGGAATGGATTCACAAGGAAAATTTTAAGGATGGAAA